>CM040187.1:30975027-31275027 GCA_022606455.1 Callitettix versicolor
TAATCCTTCCATCGCAGTTTAGCCTCAAATAAATTTGAATGTACCTCATAATAAAAGGAAAAAAATGAGCTAGACTCTTTCGAACACCTTGCATATAGTAAGTATTAACCATTTGAAAAGTTTTAATTAAGTGATTTTTTCGTAATAATTTTATATTTTTGAGTAATAGGTAGGCCTAATGACCACGAAACTTTCTTAATTCGTTTAAATTATTTCCGCTGCTATGTATTTATAAACAACATCCAAACACAGCGTAGTACAAAAGTATTTTGCAACGATCGCGCCGCTAAAGGGCTGTTTCCGATCAGTCTACCAGAAGTCGATGCATCGAAATTGCGCTTCATATCATACATATACATATATAAAGCCAGAAGACATCCAGACGGAAAATGGATCCTAAACCCATTCGTTTTCTCTTTACAACTATAAATTGGATTTTATCAGTTTTGAAGACGTTGTCGATGGCTTTCTTCCAGTAAGGATACATGGAAATAGATGTGTAAAAAAACAAACACAAGTAAAACAGGAGCTGTTAGAAATAATCATAAAATTGCCAAACAAAGAAAATTCTAAAGTGGTAAAAGCAGCAACTTCCTTTTATATCGAACCAGACGTTGCCGAGATCACAACAGAGTATTTTTCGAAAACTTTCTAAATTAATTTAATTACTTTTCAGTGATTATCACTAAAATAATCACTTTTCAGTGATTTCATTACGTCAAATCGCAATTACTTATTTTTATGTACAGTTAATACAAAAATGTATTTTAATTTAAGCGTACAGACTATTTTAATTTGTATGCTGTCAAATAAGCTTACAGTATGTTGTCAAATAAATAGTGCTTATAAAACTAAAAGGTCCGGATACAATCTTAATCAGTACGACATTTTACAACTTTTGGTAAAATCGCAGCCCAAATAATTGAATAGTTTTAGCGTCGAAGAACGTTAAATATCAAAAATATTTTTAAGTACTCATTTTTTTGTACTAATTTTAACCTTTGAAGTGATATCGCCAAATCAAAGTAAATATTTCGGCATTTAAAACAAATGATATGTCTTCAGAATTTTGTGCTCTTAACAAAATACCTTAAGTGATTTTTGGTCTACTTGTCGAAAAGTTAAATTTGAAGTACTTATTTATCCGAAAAAACAATTTTTATTTACAAATAGAAAAAAAAATGGGTTTACTACATCTAATCTCATAACAAGAAATGTTTTGCGACTAAACCTACTGTAGGCAAACAGCCTACTGTCAGCTGTTTAGAAAGTAGCCTCAGTAGGTTAAAACTTTCTTGTTAAATGACTTTGGATTTATCTGACATTTATTTTTTTTAAAACAATTCAACTTTATTGTACTGTACATGTTATGTTTTGCCAGCTTCTATATATTCGATACTTTTCTAAATGGTTGGAAATAATATGCACAGTTTATGCATTTGGGGGGGGGGTTGAATAGTGACTTTACACTATAGCAAAATTTGATCAAACCATTACAGTCGGTATTTAATTAATGTTCTTTGAACATTAAATGGATTTCGAAAATTCTTAATGAAACAATTTTCCTGAAATATAGGAAATACAGACACACGTATACAATTTTTGAAATGACTACTACTTTCGCGGGGTTTGGATGTATGTTTTGCACGGAAGAAAATTCAGTTTGCCGTCACGGAATGCTTTACCGTCACGGAACTCTCTAACACATCCATACGCGCACTCTAGTGAAAGTGGGATTTTTTTTGTCTTTGTCTAGTGATTAATAAATGTTTTTGAAGTGAAAACTTTTGTGGTCGTAGTTGACAAAATATGGGTATAAACATTTGCTTTCATGTTAACAACAATGCATACCTCACAGCATATCGTATATATATAGTCTGGAAGTGAATAATTCTAATAACTTATTTCATATAATAGTTTCATTTCAATTGATGTTGTTTATTGTTCTTGTTAATTTTAAAAATGTGTATTTTCTAAATTTATGTAGTTAAATTATTTAATGTATATGACCTATGCCAATTTTTGAATGCCAGAATCACAAATACTATATTTAATATTATAATGAGACAATATAACTGTCACAATTAGGGTTATAAACTGATTAATTGTTAAAGTCCCTTATACAGTCTAAGATACTCAATTCATAATTTGTGACATTTCTAGTTAATGTTTATGTTGTGTAGCCTACACATACGCGAAATTTACAAACTTAATTTTCAAGAGTTGCCCTTTCCTACATACATCTAATTTTTTATAAAAATAATTAAATCGTAATAGTGAAAAAGTATACAGTCATGTATGCCAAAAAAAGTAGTCACTTTTGTCGGCCAGTCCCGCATTACTTAAGTTTTTTTTTCGATTTGAAAATTACTCTTCTTTTGCCCTCACATGAATTGCTGAGACACACGTTCTTGTTCTTCAAAATACCAAATTCGAGTTTTCACGATATTTTTATATACTTTTTCTGTCATCGACCCTCGACATTATCGAAATATAATTGGCTTCTAATACGAGATGACAATGACTGCACTTTACTACTATAAATAATTACAAAGGCATTGAATTGGGGTGTGGCCGACTGTCAAAACATTACTCTGTAAGGCAGTGGCATCTGTCAGACTAAACCTCGTGGCTATAAGCATTACTTAGTCATTCAAAGTTACAATGGAATTAAAATGTTCATTCAAATGTCAACACTGATCGTTTTGTTAAATTTTAAACTTTAAACAGTTATAA
Source organism: Callitettix versicolor (assembly GCA_022606455.1). NCBI lineage: Eukaryota > Metazoa > Arthropoda > Insecta > Hemiptera > Cercopidae > Callitettix > Callitettix versicolor. Next base: position 30,977,764 of record CM040187.1, read on the forward strand.
TAATAGTTTCCTTAGGGGTAGAGCCATGAAACATATTAACATATCAGTAGTAAAGGAAGGATTTGTTCTAACGGCAGTTAAGGAATGCTGCTTGATGATCTGTCAGAAAGGTTAAAAAGGAAGTCTAGTTATGTAATTAATTCTAAAACAAAGTATGTTTCAAGGCGGGATGTAACTATACTTAACGGTGTTGCGACGGTATACATAATTTAAATTATTCAAAAAGCAATAATAATCAAGAGGCCAAGTTTAGTGTTCTCATTCTGATTCCCAACCCATGCAACGGAAGACATTTAATTATGAAATGAAAACTATCGTTCACATATTTCCATATATCTCGAGAACTACTTGTGTATGAAGGCTTAAAACATATCTTAACGTATCAAATGAGATCTCAGAAAGAATTCTATCAAAACTGTAATGAGTTATGGAAAATACACAAATGTAAATGTCTAACATTTGCCATTGTTGCTTATGAATTTCAATTGTTGCTCTTATACGAAAAATTTTAAAAAGATTGTGGTAAGCTATAAATATTCTTAATAATAAACTTTCACTAGTAAAGACATGTAATATCTTTCATCATATCAATTCTTATGTTTATTCTGCAGCTGATCTTACGCTTAGCCGAGCGTTGATTATCTTAGGAAAAACTAAAAAAAATACTATTTAATTTATCCGTTCTTACAATTTCAGTACAGATTTATAATGGAAAACAAAGAAAGCCAAAATTTATCTACACGAAGAAAAAAAACGAGGGTTATTAAAAAAATATTGTGGTTATTTTTTTGTATGTTTAATTAATATTTGTTTTATCGTTTCCATGGCACTGTTACAGTAAAATAATTTCAAAAAATGTTCGTTAAATATATCTCAAAATAAGATTCTTGAAGTAACAAAATGGAAGGCAAGTTGGTCTCCGTAGTGTGTTGAAGGTACTTAAAACATTGGTAAGTGTCCTGGATGACTGAAGTTTAACTTGCCCAGTTCAAGGTCGTAGATTTGAGATGCAGTGACTGTCGTAAGCTTGACATTTTCCATTAACTTCGATCCCTTGTCTAGTCTAACTGGCATACTTTTTACATTAAGCTAAGAAAACAATATAATAGTATCGAAACTGTAAGGGAGGTAAAAGGGTCATTACTTTTTCCACTAGAGGGCCAAGACTTCCATGATTCTGGTTTTTCCATTCAACTATATAACCTATTCTTCACCCTGTCCACAAACCAAACTTCTCAATCCAATCTTAGGTTTCTTCGAGTGTTGCCCTGTTCCATCATTTGACCCCCACTCTAGAGAGTGCCTAGGGGTACAAATTTTTTCCTGACCAAAGCCGACAATCAAAAATATGTTAGCTGTGTCCGCAGCTGTAACACATCTTCTACACAAAATATTTGTCACATGAAAATCCATTTTGTATAGATGACTGCGGAATGTCCAGTGAAACGTTGCTCATTACTTGATACTAGATAGTGTACTCACATTAAAGGACTTGTGCTTTGGAACAATGTGTGTTCGCCTAGTCTACACACTCCGTAAGCTACCAGAAAAAAAATATGTTACAAGAAGATTGGTCGGTGCATTCAACAACAACTTGTATGATTTTAGATTCACTAAAAAATATCTTGACCAGAAACCAAGTCGAAAGAATAACGTCGGCGGTTTTTAAATGTTTTAGAGCTTATGACGTTGGATTTTGCGGGACGCGTGATACGAGGAACGTGTTCATAGTGATATATGAAAGTATAATTTGCGCGTCACAAGTTTCATATTAAATTAATTATAATGAAAAATTACTGTTTCCGTTCGGGATCGAAACGCGCGTGTGAGGCGTTCGTATTAACCACTACACTACGTAAATTTTGAAGAAGTTTGACCGATTTAAGTATATAAAATGAGTCGTTAATTTAATGTTGGTAGTTATATTAAAAGATCAGTTGTTTTATATTTATTGGTAAATATCAGCTCATTTCATTGAACAGCTGATAGGCTATAATATTTCATTTTTACTAAATGTGTCCAAACTGTAGGAGAAAATAAAAACGCTCGGTACTTGATTCTAGATAGCGCAATCACTTTGCATGTCTAAAGGAGCATCTTAGGAGATTTGTTGCATAAGCTACAATTTTAAATTCCACTGAACATATGAAAGTGAATTTTAATCGAGCTCATTTTTTTATTATCATTGTTTGAACACTTAATATTAAGCAGATTTTATCGTACGTTATGCTGGTAAAATAAGATTTCCCACGAACTGTAAAAATTATTGTGATAATGTTACCTTCATTCATGTCAGCGAGACAGCTGCGTGCCGCGATCATTTGACATTCCTTTACCCGAGGCGTGAAAACCAAACTGCTGACCTCACCAGTAACTTTTGCAATTTATAACTTCACTAAAACCATAAAGATAAAGACCTAAAGGAGTGTTGCACTGTTATACTTTAATTCATGCACTCTACGCCATGATAATTATACCACAAGCAGAATATTACCATAAAATAAGTTTATTACCGCCAGACTGACAAATAACTTAACTGGGTTTAATTAAAGCGTGATCTAGTCAGCTGTGGTATTTCAAAGCAAATAATGAATTCATTAAATGTTGCGCTCAAAATATTATGCCAAGCAACGAATCATTCTCACTTTTAATTACAAAATTTGTTTCTCTAATAGATAAAAGGCGTGCTGAGGGCATTGGGTATGTGTTAATGACATTATTAGTCGGAGGCCGGCAAGAGCCTTGGACTAATTAATATCTTACTGATAACGATCGCGTCGATTGATTTGGATTGTACAGTCGGGTGCGTTTGGTTGTAGACCACGTTGAATTGTAAAAACCTGTAGAACGGGAGATGGCTTGTATATGCTGATACCAGATTGAACGATTGTAATTTCACATTGTAGCTGAGCCTTAGTTTGTTGTATGTACAATTCAAACTGAAATCAGAATGTATCAAGGTCTGAAAACCTCGTTGAGAACAAAACCACTCTATAATCGTTAAGAGTTCTCAGCCACAGTGCCGGCCTTAGCCTTTTGGACAGGTCGGGCAAAATTTACTGTGCCTCCTATGTAAAGGACGCGTTTTTAAGATATCTAATAAAAATGGGTATACATATAATTTTGAAATAAATTTGAAAATCATTTATTGATTATAATTATAATTATTATTGTTGTAAAAATAACATTTCTTTAAATATAATTATTAACACATATAACTAGTATAGGTAAATAGTATCATCGATAACTTTAAAAACCTGGACAGCGGCGCCCTAAGTGATCTAGCGCCCTCGGGCTCCTCGCGACTTCGCCCCCTCCAAAGGCCGACATTGCTTAGCCAGGAACGTTTGTTACGAGGATGTTCCTCTAAATGAAATGGTTGGATTGTAAGACTACCTTGCAGGTCTTCAAAAGGACCATTGGACGTAATTCCGTGATTTCAAATACATGTACAACAATTAAGGAAGCAAAAACGGCATTAAGCAATTGGAAAAACTGGGAAGGTTTATTTTCATTGGCTAAATTCACATGTGGGGATAATAAAGAAGGAGTTAGTGGATGTCTTTGCAAAGAATTTATCCACTCTACAACATAAAAACCTCTCTGAACTTAGACACATATAAGAGAGTAATATAGAATAGAACTCAAGAGGAAATTAAAAAAAAACTACTGCTGTAGGAAACGGTAGATAGAGAAGTTGAGTGAAAACACAAGAAACAAACTTAGGTAAGAAACTTGCAAACTTTCGCCTTTGCACTGGATGATTGTTTAGATGTTCACTAGAAGAAAATCCATGTTATACTTGTGATCTCTGTGTTTATTATCTTACCAGCTGAATGAATATGTAGAAGAAACATTTTTTAAATTGTCCGAAGATTAGCCTAATTTTGAACAGAAAATTTTAAAGGGATATTGTAAATTGTATTGGGATTGCTAAAAGAATAATGATATAATGCTCACGTGAGGTGTCACTGAAAAACAACAGTTTGTACGATCCACTATTGAAAATTAAATTTTTTTACTAGCGATTTTTCATTGAAAATGATCTATTGGTGTGACTGAGACCCGGGAACATGAAATGAGCGCCGATCCTGACCTCAAGATCCCTTTTTGTGGGATCGTTAAATATATGTATATATATATATATATATATATATATATATATATATATATATATATATATATATATATATATATATATACACTTTAAAAATGGCGGCTATTTCAAATCTTTAAACACCAATAGATTTTGCCTTAAACGTCCTTGAAATTCGGGTTTCATACCGTAACTAGCGTTAAAAGCTGTGTAAATTATTTTATAAAATTTTCAAAACACGCAGATTTTAAGCAGTTTATAGAGTTGCAAAAAGAGAGTAAGACTAAAGGAATTATTTTTAGAAATTCGCTTCCATCATGCAATGAAACAGCTGCTTGTCGCGATTATTTCAAATTTTTTCACCGATTTCAATTTGGAATCTTCTTATTTGACCGTAAAATCTGTAGATCAGATTTCGGAAAAAAAATTATCGATATTCATCTCGGATATTCATAAGGAATAACAACAAATGAGAAAGTTTGCATTGTTTTTTAACCATTTATTTAAATCCTAAAAACGCGAAACAAGCAAAGATTCACATGCAAAACGGTTTAAATTTTCGTGATAAAATCCGCGCCATACGTTAACACAAACCAGCATGCAGCGGTGTTAATTATATTTATACTGTTAACTCGCTCCCTTGGGAAGTGAACAGTCTAAATGGATGCAGTTATGAGCAAGTAAAAGCTGTTTTATTTGAATAAGTCCAAAGCGAGCGGCCACATTGCTGCGAGCTAGTCTAGTTGGCAGCGGAATCCAAATTGCGCCGCGAAATTACGAATTACCACCGGCGGACGGTTAACTGCGATCGAACTTTCCCTTTTTTGATTGATTACATTTTAAGCGTCTTTTAAGCGAGCGGTAAGCGTGCAGAATTACGTCGGCTCTTCGCGTAATGAGGTAATGTTGAACGGTGTGTTTTTTATTTTTATTTTTTTCTAAATAAATCCTACTTGTTCAATTTAATTTGAAGACTACCACAACCGTTCAATCATTATTGTGCGATTGATTGAACATGACTTGTGGCAGGCGTATATATTTAGCGCGCTTGCAAACAGTTTATACGATTGTAATTTCAAGATTTATTACAATTGGGCATTACTGTCTTATAACTCATATTATTTATATTTTTTGCGAACTTCATGTGTTGTACGCTTGTTTTCTCGCGCGCACAGGTGCGCTTATGTTTAAGCTTAAAATGTAGTGCTAGCAATTTAAACACGAGGCATGTCCGAAAAGTAAGTACCGTTTTGGAAAAAACATTTTTTTTCAAAACAAAATTTATATTTACATTTGCCGCCATTGTTCAAACATGTGTAGTAGCGAGGAACCGACTTTTTAATAGCTTCTACATAGAAAGACAGCCACTGAAGACAGCCACTGCCGAACACCGTTTTTTGCATCTTTATCGCTGTCAAAGCGTCGTCCTTCAAAATCATTTTATGTTATAAAACAAGTGAAAATCCAGACGGAGCGAGTTCGGGACTGTATGGAGGATGGTTGAACTGCTCCCAACCGAATTTTTTAACAAGGTTTTGAGTGACACCAGCAAAATGCTGGTGTGCGCTGTCATGGATCAACTTGATGCCTTGACTAAGCATTCCACCAATCATTACTTTTTGACCATAAATCTCTACAAACTGGCGATCAATTTCAGCAGACTTTATATTCAAAAATCATTTTACAGGACGCATTTCACAGTCGGCGGTATCAGAAATTGTCTTCATTTTGAACAAATACTAACATATGTAAACACAACACAATTCAGCCGTAATTGCTCAGCTGTTAGGCTATGAATCAAAGAGACGAGCACGTATTCGCGGAACCCTGCCACTAGCGTTTCGGCGGCAGTAGAACGAAAAGATACTAACTTTCAGGAAATGCCTCGTATCTGGCGTTATTCAAACTTACCAAAACATTTATTTTGGTAATAACTTCGATATATCAGTTGTCAGCGAAATCCTGGTTTTAACTGTTTAAAACGGCGGGCGTTAACAGCCTTTAAACATTTATATTCTTTTTATCATGTAATAAATGTTTTGATTAATTTAATTTCACTATCTTAATCGGCGTTAACATCTTTCTCCCTCAGGGGGCTGCAGATTAGCTGCACCTAGTGAGAGGATTTAGACGTCCCACGCGGTACCCAAGTCTAACACACACTTACAGTTACAACACTACACTTACAATTTTAACACTTTACACTCACAGTTACATTTAGGGAATCTCAAGCTAAGGTGGGACAGCATACGCCGAGGGCTGCATGGCTAAGGGGGAGCTTAGCTTTTAGTATGCGAACTCTGGATACCGGGTGACCTCCAGTTTCAATTAGACTTACCTATGCATGCGGGGCTCTGCATAGGTGGACTTCTTTTTCCCTAGCTGATCGTGGGACCATTTATGGATACTCAACAATCAAAATTAACTAATACACACCTTGGGGGACTTTTAGGAGTGAACCTGGGGAGTGGGAGTTTGGGAAAGGAGGATACTGAGGTTGGACTCAATCCCGTTGAATCCACCAGTGTTGTATTGGAGCCGACTGTGGGACTGCCAGGCAGTCCTACAGTGTCTGTTTCCAATGGTAGTTGTGTTTCTGGGGGATCTGCAAAGGTGGACCTAGGATACAACAGGGCTGTCAAACGTCCTTCAGGAGCGCAAAGGTGCTGACTCCAGAGAGAAAAGGCAGCAGCTATCTCTTCCCCCAAAAAAGGATGAGAGTTGTTCAAGTCAACCTCCATCACAGTAAGGCGGCAACTGCTGTCTTACGGAGGATGCTTGAGCATGGTGAAGCCGACCTTGCCTTGGTTTAAGAACCATGGGTGACGGGAGGCAGAATAGCAGGACTGACCATAGGCGGATATGGTTATATTAACTTAATATATAATATATGACCGATCAGTCGCTAGGCCTAGGACCTGCATAGTTGTTAGGAATAATATTGAGATACTTTTGTTGTCTTCTTTATGGTCCAGGGATTGTACTGCAGGTAGTATAGAGATACGTGTGGGAACTAGGAGCAGAAGGGTTGTCATGACCTCTGCTTACTTCCCACACGAGGTAATGGATAGCTTCCCCCCCCATCAGCTTTAGAAGGGTGGTGGAGCACTGTCGTGATGGAGCAGTTGAGCTGCTTGTTGGAGCGGATGTCAATGCTTCAATGCCCTGTCTAGATGCGGGATGGATGATACCGTATGTGGCTGGGTGGGGGACATGTTGCATGGAAGGTCAGTTGTAGCTGAAGCTCTAGGAGAAGAGGTGGAGGTGGAGGTTGTCAGGGGCTATCCGCAGGGGGGTGTTTTGACCCCTCTCTTATGGAACCAGTTAATGGACTCACTCCTGAATCTTCTCTAGTCAGAGGGATGCTATACCCAAGTATATGCCGACAATTTAGTGGTGCTAATCCGGGGGAAGCATGGTAATACAGTGGTAGATCTCATGAAGAGAGCCTTATCTCTGGTGGAAACCTGGTGTAGTCAGGAGAACCTAGGGGTTAATCCCAGGAAAACTACTCTGGTTCCTTTTACTAGAAAGAGGATTACCCCGCATTTAGGAGGACTCAAGCTCTTTGGGGAGACAATTCCAGTTGCAAACGAGGTGACGTATCTAAGCCTGAGTGTTGGACACTAAATTAACTTGGAATGCTCAACTGGGGCGCATCATGGGGAAAGCTAATAAGTCTTTAATGACAGTTAGAAGAATGGTTGGAAAAACATGCGGACTGAGACCAGGAATGATGAAGGTTATCTATACTGAGATCATTAAACCTATGGTGTGCTATAGTGCTGTGGTGTGGTGGACTAAGTTCGAGCAGAGGGGGCCAGAGAGTCTCTAAGTTGCAGAGGTTGGCCTGCCTATGTATCACTGGCTGTATGGACACTGCGTCAACGGCAGCCATGGAGATCATTCTTGGATTTCCCCCTATTGAAATTTTTGTCATGGGGGAGGCACGTACTGCAGGGTGGTGGTGGCTGACTGCCCTCTATTTAAGGGTATGCTAGAATTACAGACAAGATCTTTGATCCAATCTTGTTGATGGGGATGGATAAGATGGTTAAACGGCACATAGTATCTAGACTCTTTGATGTCAACTTGGCCTTTGAGGGGAGATATCGTGTGTTGGAAAAACCCGGAGACATAGTATGATATACAGATGGCTCCAAGACAAAGTCAGGCACTGGTACTGGGGTGTACGGTCTGAGACCGGGGTTAAAGAAAGTAATTACCCTGGGACAGCATACAACAGTATTTCAGGCTGATGTGATGGCCATTAATGACTGTGTTCGGGAGAACTTGGATCGGGGCTTCAAGAAGGCACGTATTTATATTCATATCGATAGTTAGGCAGCAATAAAAGCACTTGCGGGTCCTATAATATAGTCCAAGCTGGTCTAGGAGTGTTGGAAGAACTTTGACTTTCTGTCCCGGGATAACCAGTTAACTCTTCACTGGGTTCCGGGGCATAGGGGAGTTGAGGGTAATGAGGAGGAAGTCCGACTGGCTGGACTTGGATCTGCATCTGAGTTTATCGGACCTGAGCCGGCTTTAGGGATTTCTCTATCGTTGCGCAGGTCCGCTATTAATGGGTGGATTACATGTCAACACCTGGTAAGATGGGACAATCTTCATGGGCATTCCCATAGGAAACGTCTCTTAAGCAAAGTTCCTTCTGGAGGAATCAAAGGGGCAGCAGATGTCCTGGGCAGAGCACAACTCAGGAAGATCATGGGGCTCATAACAGGGCACTGTGGTCTGAGGGTGCACATGAACAGGATAGGTGTATACCACGGAGAAACCGTGTATAGATTGTGCAGGAAGAAGGAGGAAACTGCAGGTCACATAATTTATGATTGTGAGGCTCTTGCTAGTAGGAGTCTAGGGGTTTTTGGTTTCCAAGATCCTAGGGATCTTCAGCAGAGTGAGCTAGTCAGTGGGTTGTTGGAACTTATTAAGGGCACCAATCTGCTGAACTAGGTATTTTAAGAGGTAAGTTGCACAATAGGTCAGTCGATCGCAGTGCCTGGGGTTGAACTATCCCTTCCTCTAGTAAATAATCTTAATCTTAACATCTTTATATTCAGCAGTTTTAATCCTCTTCCTATTTGAACATTTAATAACTTATGCAGTTACTACTAAACGTTTTATCGCCGACCGCAGTTACAAATTTCACTCTTTCAGGCATTGTTTTTATGTTTACTGTAAACTATTTGAGCACTTATTGTAATAAATGAGCAAACATGTCATAAGTTTATGTCAGCACAAAACAAACTATACCTTTCAATTTAGTTTCATGCACTACACGTTATGCATTATTTTGTAAATAAAATAATTCATCTAAAGACAATATTTTTAACGATCAATTTAAGAATCACTTGAAATTAAAATGAATACATAATTTGTTATTTTTCTTAAGAAATCGATCACTGTTTTTATGACTAATAATTTTCAAAATTTGCTTTAAAATTATAAAAACGGCATAAATGAAATTTGCCAACATTTTTTATATTAGGGTTATAAATAAGCAGTTGTAAATTCATAGTCAATATTGGTTCTCTTTTATACGATTATTTGTTTAATATTTCTTGTATTATCGTTTGTCTTTTGAGAATTAAAAAAAAATTACCGTCATAATTTAATGGGATTGTACTTGGAAGAAATTCGATAATATTCTGTTACATTTTATTGCGTCATAAATGTATGTTGGTACGAATTCATTAAAGTTTTTATATAGGTGCGACCCACACATATCCAGAAAAATATTATTTTAAGATATTTCAATTTCGGCTATTTTTAAATTCGACTATTATTAAACGTTGAACTTTTACAATGTTCAGTGATGTTAATGCGACTGTTTCTGCAAACATCTGTTTTATAATTTTGTTATATGAAATTATTAAGAGCACTCTAAAGAGAGATAAATTCAATTGGCTTACCATAGCAATTTGTTTTCTGTTGAAATACTTTCTCCGTACCTGAAACAAAATAAGAAACACTAATGTTATCTAAACTTATCTTTCATTTAAAAAATATTACTATCAGGAAGAAAAATAATGTATCAATTCAAACTTGTGATAGTTTGTTCAGTTGTGACACAGGGTGTTCAGAAAGTGACGCAATCTTACGGGAAAATAAGAAAAGTTTCTTTATTCTGTGAATTAGTTACAAAACTAAAAAAGGCCATTTATCCCAACCAAAAACGCTAAAAAATATTTATTTTTTCATTTATACGTGAAAATAGCATGTCTCAAAAACATACGTGAGTTGTGTAAAGTCAAAATATTAATAATTTTTGTTTCGACCACACAACAATAGTTTATACTCGAAGTAAACCATTGTAAGCATTGGTATAGAAATACGTATGAATGATTTAGTGTAGTTATACCCTTAAATATGATTGATAATCATTTACAAGAACAAGATAGCAAAATTCCACCTCAGTACGTACTTAAATAATTTAATTTCTCTTATATTTTTTTAAACCATTATGTATGTTTTATAGATATATACAGTTGTATTGAGATTAGGACGATATTTTTTTGAGCATTAACAGTTTCAGTTATGGAAAAAAATATTGATTTGTATTTAATTTTAAAAAGCGCCTTCCACGCCAAAAAACAAAATTTTACCTATCAAGCAATCTGCTTGGTTCTGATAAAACTCTTAGTTCCAATTCCCAAGTTGTTAAGTTGTTTTTGGTAACGAACAACTGTTTTGTTCTGTAGACCGGATAATACCGGTTATATCAGCTGATAGTTTTTATAATTTCGTTGCCCACATTTCGTTCGAAATATTTTTCCCTACCTTCAGTCACTCATGACGGTTCACCAATCATCGTAATAAATTAAAAAATAACATCATAGTTCAACAATGAAATTAAATAAATAAACAGATGTTTTTTTTCTCTTGTCGACAGCTTCAGAACTGTATAAATAACACGTGTAAAGAAAGTTGTGCGATATTTTAAAACACCAAAAGGTAAAATATTTAACGCCGGTGAAATAGTGCGTTCAGTATCGACCGTATTTCTCGGTCGTATGTTACTTTCATTTCCACGCGTAGACCTACATTAATTCACAGCGCTCGAGAAAAGCAATTCGCAGTGTTAGTGTCCAACTTATAAATGTCAAAGCAGTGATAGACGTACGGACATCTATCACGCAGGCGCAGTAAAACACTTCAACATAATCAAAGCGATGAATCAAAGTTGTCATTTACAATTGGAGCGAGTGAAAAAATTAATGAAAAAAGAACGTTTTTCATTAAATCTATTAATTACAGTCACTCGAGAAGACGCTGTGATAGTATACGCGTGCTGCATTGGTTGACGTTTTTTTAATGCGCAAAGGTTTATAATCTTTTCCAATGCAAATTAAAAACACTTTAAGTCATTTAAAGTGTCCTTTAAAGTTCCTTATGTGGCCATATTAATTTTATTTCTTACAAGACTAATATTAATCAACGATATAGATTAATCCGCCTGTTTCTTAACATAGAACTTTTTTTCATATCTCATTTAAAAGGTATTGTTTGTAGGAACTTGTTTTGTTTTACATTTTGTATATTTTTTGCTTTTGTTTCCTTAAAACAGAATACAAACTGTTGACCACATTCCCGCATACAAAATCTTTAAAATGATTTATGAAATATAATTTCACCCTAACAAATAGCGGACCAATCTGTACCGTTAACTAACAATAGTCTCATAGGAGAACAAATTCAATATGGCCGACAAAGTTTACAAACGATCGATACATATCACAGTCAAAATTGAACATTCTTATGTGTTGCTGTTTACTAAAAAAATGCAGTTTTGAAAGCAATCGTAAAAACCAGCTAATTTTTTTCAAAATATTTTCATCAAGTTTTGCTCAAATTACAGTCATTGTACGTAATTCCAAACAATCAGCGTTCGAGAAAAAAAATCTAAAGAAGAACTTTTCAAACTGTTTTTTTTTTTTTATTTCAATTGAGTTATTTTTTTGTATCTCCATACTTTGCGAAAATTACAGCGAAATATAATCTACTGATTTTGAGAAACTGCATCAATTTATCATCTTCGGTAGCTCTAAAACTGGTTACTTTTTTAGTTAATAGTGATAATTTATACAGACGTAACTATGATGGAATAATGTTTTCAAATAACGACCATTTCGAAACATTTTGTTTGGTAACAAATTCCGTTACATTCGCGTATCGGAATGTTTCTTCGTGTGTTCGATGTTGTTAAGTTTCCATCACAGCAAACGAGTTTCTAGTCAGGTTATAAATATTCTGAGAACATTTTATGAACAATCAAACGTAATAATGAAAATGTTCTATGATTGGCGATAAATATGCCTGAACGTGCATGGTACATTACACGGACGTTATATGTCCACCCTGTGCAATATTCTACGTAGTGTTCTATGGATATGCATAGATTAAATACTGAATATTTCTAACGAAGTAATTTAAAGCATTCTCAGAATAAAGTGAAAATATTCTGCATATTTCTGGAGTAGTCTTTGAATTGATGTTTGATTATTCAATGTCCGTTCCATAATAAACAATCTGTGAATATTCACAAAATATATCCCTGAATATTCACTGGAAATCGATTTCATCGCGGTAAGATAATTTTGTGTGTTGATATTATATTTAAATTTATTTGAGGGTCGCCTAACGGTGCAGATTTGCAGTCGTGAGCAGTGAAGAAAGGTCGAGGATACTGACTAAGTATAGGCCTAGCTACAGCAGCGAGCGGGGTTGATCTGTGAATGGTGCAAAGGTATTCGTAATAATTGTATTAAACAATTAAGAACAAGACACTTGATAATTTGCAAAGAAAATATAATAGTGCATTTATTTTACACTGTATTGCAGTTAAAGGATGTAAAATTATTCTTACATTATAGAACCGTTTATTAGCTATGCACGATTTCATATATACATGCAATTTTTGTTTGTTTAGTTACAGAATACTCCTATCTTATTAAATAAACAAGTAATCCTCCTTTAATAACATGAACTAAATTTGTAGAAAGTTATTTGATATTTAGGATTATTATAACAGCTGATTTAATATAAACAATAGTCAAGTATCAGCTGATGGAATAGTAATAATCCGAATTTTGAATCATAATGATTAGGTTTCTAGATGAATAATCATGTGGCTCTTATAAAATGCCACATTTGTCTAATTAAAGCAAATTTTCTCAACAATGATAACCATTTAGATCGATTTTATGGATGGAACCCGAAAATATATCAAAATATTTGGAGCAGTTTCAAAGAAAAAAGACAATCAATGAATGATGTAAGGTTACTATTGCACTGTACCCTTTGTAGATCTTTGGAACCCCTATTCTATAATCCTGAAATGCTCCGTTACGGCGCCTTCTCCAGTCCTAGTCTCTTCATAACGTCTTATATTTGGATTGGACCCAGTTCTAATTGGTGACTTCCCAGTTCCTTATTTAGGTGATTTCAGATGCTTGCTCTTTCAATTTTTCTGCCCCTTGTCTCTTATTACGGAGGTTCTGCTCAATATAAAAATCTTTTAACTGTGCGGGGAGAACCCGCTCAATCTATTTTACATGTTTACTAATAGGAACACATACAAGTGGCTAAGGAAATGAGGTCCTTTTATACAGAGCCTTGCATGCATGGGTTAGGCTAAGGTAAACTGGGAGGTCGCCAGGTTTCCCAGGGCTCCGTTTGATACACCATTAGACTGGAGTCATTAACTCTATCAGTTCGGGTCGCTTTACACTTTATAAAGTAAGTGTAAGTAGTAGCCAGGTTATATAAATTAGTGAATACGCGCGCGCATGTGTGTGTGTGTGTGTTTTCAGTAGATAAATAACAGTAGTACTAGCTAAAGTTACGGTATGATTGCTAAGTCCATCAGCTGCTCACTGCACCTGCCTCCACGGGAAAAAGGGACAACCATACAGACATATATAGATTGTTCTTTAACACTATAGGATATAGCGGACAGTCGCTACTACTTCGACCCATACGCAGGTTCGAGTCTGGTTACCATCGTTGGTTTTTTTCTATGAGTTGCTCAGATCTACCATCTTAACTTCAGTCTTTAAAGTAAAAACGATAAAAAAACAAAACAAAATATATTACTATAGTTAAGGAAGGGGCTGTAACACTATATCTTTATAAATTCTGGTACCGAACCAGCGTCATGTTACCCGTCTTATCTCTCGGAGCAGTTGAACTGCATTCTTCCTACCCAAAGGTTAACACATAAACAGAAATGTAATTATAGGCTAAGCAATGCATTTCTTGTTGTTATAGATGCAATTATAAGGTCGCGATGTTTTTATCAGAACGTTTAAGCAGCGAGAAGAAACGAAATAATCACCTAGAAGTCCTTGTACCGCGTCGGGGAATGTGAAATATTATGCGGGAAGAAACGGGCACCGATCGTAAGAAAGTTGGTAAGAATGTAATTTACAGCGTTAGTAATAAACGATCTGATGGGATTTACTTCTAATTGGAATTATGTTTTATTGCAGTATAACTGAAAATAAAGTAATTAATAATTAAACTGAAATTTATAGTAATGACCAACTATAATTAAATTCGTTGTTAAGAACATAACCTAATCTTAAGCAAAGCGCGAATATATTTTTTATGTAAATTTTCTAAACATATTTAGAATTTACAATTCTTTTATTTACTTCGCTATATAGAAAATAAATTGGTTGTGAAAAAATCAATGTTGAGTTTTTGATATCCTGTATCTGTTTTCAGAGAGACAAGTCCTACAATAATGGATATTACAAATATCTCTATCTACGAGACTATACAAATTGGTACATTTCTAAAAAAATTGCATTAGACAAATCTAATAGATTTTTTTGCAAAATTAAATAGAAATTTTTGTTGTCAAAATCATATTTTAAGACAAAAAACGGATCAATTTCTTATTAGACACTTTTAAATATTAGCTTCAACTAAAATCATTATTTTTTCAAATGAAATCCATAAATACACAAGCAAAACGTTTGTGACTTTCATCAAAATTCCTGTTCGTGAGCTATAAACTAGCTCAAAGAACTGCAGACCTCGCTTAATATTTTTAATTAATACACAGAGCGCTCTTAACCTGCCAGTTTATAAAAAATATTACTGAACCAACTTTATTTGAAATTTTGTGCTTACTTTCGCGAGGCGGTCGTAATATTGATAGGTTTTGCCGTTCAGCCACTATTACAGAAAATAAACAGCAACTACGCTCTCAACGGTAAATCAAAGCCTGCCATCTTAAAACGGAAGTGATTGGGGGAAAATCTTAAACATACGTCGTTCGGGCTTTATACAAGATACCTACTTACTAAATTTTAAAACAATCGGTCGTGACGTTTCGTCAAAATGGCCTGACAAACAAACAATCACACAAATTAAATGCTGGACGGTAGCGTACAGGCTCGTTTCGCTCGGTCAAAAAAAATGGCCAAAGAAATAACTTAATCAGATTTTGCTAAAACGTTGTCAAATACGCGTAGCTTATCAAGTTCCATAAATGAAGTTAGCATAACAAAATTGAAATAAGTATTTCAAATATAAATCATTAAAAACGTATTTTCTAAACGATTTTGAGAAAATATGCAGATTTTCTGGTGTTTTGCCAAAAGCTTCTGAGAACAAATGGAACGCGAGAAATTTTTCACTATTTATTTTGTAAATTGAGAGCTAAAATTAGAGAAGTCGAGACACGAAGTTATTTCGCTGACGTGATGGAAGCGAATTTCCAAAAGTATTTTTTTATCCTACCCTTTTTTTTAGAAGTTCTGTCTTTTCCCACTTTAATCAACATTACTACATGCTTATCTTAACATTTAAAATGTTTAAAATTGTTTTAAAAATAAAAAAATAACACCGTCAAAATCAATGTAATTTCAACGGATTTCGAAAATTCCAAACGTTAATTTATGCGGCATACAACGCTGATTAGTGAAACCGATTTTTAAGATAAATTTAGGAAAACAATTATGATTTCTTAATTATTTTAAATGGTCGACATTTTGAATCAGCTGGTGGAATTTTGCCAACTAACACACACACACACACACACACACACACACACACACACACACACACACACACACACACACACATCATCTAGAGATAAGGATTGGGACTAATTTCTTCTGGGTCTTACCATGATGATGGGTCTTCCTTGTTGATTATTGACAATGCAAAAGTATAACCTTTTCCTTATAATCGTCTACCATGATTAGTATTTAAATTGTATAACCTTAATGAAACACAACCTAATGGTCCATTTCTATTCACGATACTAATGATAAAAATGTAAATGTTGGAACAAAAATCGGAAATTACAAATGCTTAATTAACTCAAATTCAGATCTACAGATTGCGCACAAACAAAACTGATAGTACAACAGCCCTTATCACGTTGGTACTGTTTACAATTGATTTGCAATGAGTTGATCTATCTTTAAAATTAATCCGTCTTTTCACAAAACATAACCATAAAAGTAAACAGAGAATCACGTGATCCAATCAGCTGTTGTCCAATGCGAAGTTATTGAGAAGTTAATATTCGCCTAATCACATTAATTTGTTTGTACATACAAATGGTTGATGTTCGCAACAATGCCTATGTTTATATTGCAACAGTAACTTTAAACATACCGTTATTAAACACAGAATCCCCCCTTTTCCAAATTACATATTTCGTTCACCGCTCTGTCATTAGGCTATATGTTTAAAGCCGGCACAGCGGAAGATGAACATTGTTTTGCATTGTAATATGTATGCAATGAGTAATAATTATACAACAGTTGAAAAACAAGAATAATAGGTATGGTTTAGTTTTAAAAGTTTTATGACATATCTCGCTAAACAAAGTATAAAAAAATGTGAATATATATTTCGAGATTTCTGTGAAAATATCCATTTTAAGGAAATTCGAGTTTATAAAAGTTTTTTTGTGTCTGTAGGCTATATTTCTGGAGGCCGATTTCATTGAAATTTTTCACGAAGGTTTAGTTTACGAAAATTTCGGCCCATAAACTATTCAAAACTTCTCGTTTTTAGAGTTTTTAAATTAATATATATATATATATATATATTAGTTTAAAGCAAACGGACATCTACATATTTATTTATTTGAAATAAATACTTTTTACGCAAGTATTGAAAATGTTTTAGTGAAATCGAATTGAGTGTGACGGATGGAAACAGTACAGAATTCATGAATCAGCTGATGGTTGAAACAGTTTGTTAACACAGAGATACGGGTCAGTGAGAGACAACACATGTATTACAAAATCAAGCGCTTTACCATAGATAAACTACTTAGTTTGAATACTGAAAGGCAAGAATTAAATAAATATTAAATAATAACGGCATACTTAGATATTTAAAATGTTAAAATGAATAAAATCAGTGAGATAATTTTATTTATAAATTTTGATAATTATATAAAATATGATTATAAAATAGTGTTTTATATTATGTTATGTAGCAGGAGTTTGTGTGTATTTTTTAAGTTATGAAAAGCAATTTCACTTTGTGAAAGAGTGTTTATATCGCTTTTAGAAAGTTAACAATAAAATGCATAAATGTTACAAAAACAGATCGAATGAAAATTTAAATGTTGAAACTAATTACTTCATTCATTCATGTGGTAAAGTAAAAATCGAAATTGGTGAAAATATTCCAGTAAAACATAACCTTAAATTTCAACGAACAATTTTACAGTTGCATCTCATTAGATTAGTTATAGAAATTCTCAATTGTAGTTTACGCGTGCGCAATGAAACTTCTTAAGTTTTCTTGTCAAGATGCGAATGGATAGAGCATTCCTTTACCAGTTTTGTAAAAATAATAAAATAACTTTATAAAAAAGCAATAAAAATAATAACAACATTTCTTTATTCTATTTCAAATAGTTAAATGATGTTCTTTTTTAAATCATACTTACCAAAATATTAAAAAAACGGAAAGATCTTTTTGTGCGTTAAGCAATGATTTACGTGTTTCGTTCGGTACTGTAATTTTTATAGAACAAACAATTAATTACAAGTGTTTCAATTTACTCGAAATGTAATTTAGGTAATTCGAAGTTCAAGGCTCCACATTTTTTATTTAACTTTGCAATTATTACAGTATTTTATTCTTACATGTATTCCTTGCTGAATACAAAGCTTAAAAAAATGTTTTATTTTAAATAAAAACAAGGAAAGCACCTGATACGTTGTTTTCAATACAAATATTTCTGTAACTGGACAAGTTTCAGAACGTGACTTTCAAGAAATAGTAAAAGTAGCTGCGATACGAGTAATTCATAATAGTTGTTTTTATAATAATGACAGATAATAAAACTTTATAAATGTGTTTTACAATTATTAGTTTATTCATAATTATAAATAATTACAATACATATTATAAAATGCAATAAGATTATTTTTATTTGCCGTTATTATAAAAAACAACAGTCATAAACTATAATTTATAAGTTACTGCTACTAAAGGTCACGTTCATGTTAAGAAACACTTAAACTTTAGTCTAAAATTATGTTAAAATGCCGTTTTTGAGCGTCAAATTTTCAACAGATCCACTGTTTATTGGTGTCCGGAACAATGGGGACACGGAAATTTGCGAACACACTATTAAAGCTGAAATTTACTAACCCTAAGTGACAAGAGTTTAACATATGTCTGCGAATATTTTGATACTGGAAATTCGCGAGCATTAGAGATTATTGCTACCTGACAAGGGTTTTACAAATCTCTACAAATATTTCGATGCCGGCAATTTGCGGACACTAAGGATTATAGCTACCTGGTAAGGATTTGATAGATCTCTACAAACACTTTGATGCAGGAAATTAGCGGGCATTAGGGATTATTGCTACCTGACAAGGTTTTGACAGATCGCTGCAAATATTTCTATTTCGGAAATTCTCGGACACTAGGATTATTGCTACCTGACAAGGGTTTCACAGATCTCTACAAATATTTCGATGCCGGATATTCGCGGGGATTTGGGATTATTGCTACCTGACAAGGTTTTGACAGATCGCTGCAAATATTTCTATTACGGAAATTCTCGGACACTAGGGATTATTGCTACCTGGCAAGGGTTTGACAGATCTTTACAAATATTTTGATGCTGGAAATTCGCGGGAATTAAATAATATGGACTTAAATAATCCATAGAGTCCGCAAGTAGCAGCTTTAATTTCCTTGTTAACAAATTTCCGTTCCCTAATCTTTCCGGTATTCATTTCAGTCATCGAACCTTCCAGATTCTTCTAAAGTTCGCCCTTGACCTAGTGGCGCGTGTAAGCTATCGCAGACATGTTACAAGCCCTGTGACAATTTCAGAGTTTCAGTTTGGTTTTCGGTAAATATGCTAAAGCAGATTTGTCACCTGATCGTTTACACACGTTAATCAAACTTAATCCGCTTAACCAAAGCTCGCCGATCAGTCAACACAACAACAGATGTTTGTTGTTTGCACGCGTTGACGAAAACAAATTTTAAAATGGAAATCTACAACAATAAAAGCGATTATGTTTGTTTGCGAGGATTTAATTAAGACCATGTGCTGAGACGGTGTATACTGCCGGGAGCTGTGCCAGAATATTAAGGTAGTATATGGAGTAAGAACTAATCAAACGGCAAATACCAATTAGAAAATGAGTTATTGGAGTGGTAATCATAAAATCTTGAACTGAAGAAAGCTGTCAAATATATATATATATATATATATATATATATATATATATATATATATATATATATGTGTGTGTGTGTGTGTGTGTGTGTGTGTGTGTGTGTGTGTGTGTGTGTGTGTGTGTGTGTGTGTGTGTGTGTGTGTGTGTGTGTGTGTGTGTGTGTGTGTGTGTGTGTGTGTGTGTGTGTGTGTGTGTGTGTGTGTGTGTGTGTGTGTGTGCGCGCGCGCTGTATATATGTACGCGGTCGTACGCAAAAAATATTACAAACGTTTCATATATAGGATATATACCTACTTCATTTACACCATCATTTTTCTTAATGGTGTCTAATTTTCTTTCCCTTCTTCCTGTTAACGGGTTCAGATTATCCGAAGTGGCTTCAACTCCGGCCAGTCTGCAGTATCTCCACCTTTCGTACTTGAAGGTGGTAGATATGTGGATAGGTAGATTATATGTTAGAGAAAAGGATTATAATACCATAGACACTATGGTCGACGGACCTATTATGCAACTAAACCTCTTCAATAGTAGTTCAGCAGATTGGTGCCCATAGTAAGTTCCAACAATCCACTCCCTACCTCATCCTGCGGGAAGGTCCTAGGGTCCTAGAAACCAAAAACCCTTAGATTCCTGTTAGTAAGAGCCTCACAATGATAATTTCGTTTTTTGCAGGTTCCTTCTTTTTTACAGCATAATCTACTCACGGTAGCTCCGTGATACGAGTACGAGTACATGCATGTCCTGTTCATATTTATCCACCACAGTGCCCTGTAATGAGCCCCATGATCTTCTTGACTTGTGCTCTGCCAAACATGTCTTTAAACCCTCTGCGACAAAAAGCTAAGTAAGTTCATAGCCTTTTGCTGCGGCTATGCGTAGTTACTAAGTTCACCTGACGATCGAAACTTCGTTGAACGGAGATTAACAAAAAAACCGCTCCAAACAAAAAAACAATCCTAAAATTAGCACGATTTCACGTCGAATTTAAGCAGCGTGTTTCGACTTTTTATACACCATCATCAGGGCAATTAGTGAAAACATAGTAGCAGCCGTAACGCTTGTAAAGTGTTTAAATAAAACCGAAATCCCATTAAGCGGCGCAAAATAAAATTGTACTCCAATTATCGGCGGGCACGATTCTCGGGAACCAGTTCGGTTTTAATGAATCACTCGCTAGAACGAGCGTGCTTTTAATTCGGCGGTGAGCGCGTGACCGGATATCGGGCGCTTTTGTAGAGCGTTACTTTTATTAATTTAGAAAGCGGTGACAGAATATTTGGGCTGTGATTTTGTCTTAATTATTGTTTTTGTATTGGGAATACAGACTTTGTGTTCGGCGTGTAGCCTAGTGCAGGCCTGTAATTATATTTATTGTCGGTTACTGCAAAATGTTTTGTAGAACTTGGTTGGTGAAAATTCAATTTTGAAATTTTGAATGATAAATACGCCTCCAGGACTCCTAAGTCCGAATATTTGTCTGTGTGTATCTCGGTACTCTTGTAAATATCTTTAGCGAGTGAAAAATTGATTGATTTCAATGACGTTTATCATGAAACTCTGGTTTGCCAATTTCTAAATTCTTGAGAGCCTAAGTTTTGAGATTAAAATGTAGTCCATAACACTCTTAAGAGTTTTGTAAAAATGTAAAAACAAGGAAGTAAGTAAAATTTATACACATTTTTTAATTCAGATTTTCCTCAAATTTTTGATCAGATATTTATATCTCACGTTTGTGTAATAAATCGTACTTTTTTTGTTACTCAAAGTTGCAAAGCGTACCAAAAGAAATGTTCAATTCTAAAAAAAATAAATGATTGAAATTTTAAAAAATAGCTTAAAACAATTTCCACATTAAACAAATCAGTACTTTAAAAAATAATTAATGGCTGCTTTAAAATTATTTGGTCACGAATAGTTACACTTTTACGAGCGGTAGACATTTTCTTTTAAAAACTGCGTAGTAAAAACGAGTAGATAGAAAATAAGTGTTTAAAAAAATCTATACATACGGAACTCTGTAAGAGTGGAGGTGTTGGGGATATAAGAGATGCGGTAGAAAATTGCAAATCAGCTATGACGTCTACAAATAACCATCGGAAGTTTCTAGTAAAGAATAAACTGAGCATAGAGGAGGTGGTAATCTATAAACCCTCCAAGGAATCAAAGATTAGTGGTGCGAAACAAGGGCTCCTGCTGCGGGGTTGAAGGGTATCAATATAACAAGACTAACGGAATGCCTCTTAAAAGATGTAAAAACCCTGTATCCCGGATTATGGATAAAGTTGAGTCTGGATAACCGTGTGACTTATTACAGAGCTTTGTGTATAGGCTAATCGAGACTGATGAAAAACTGCAACTCATATAATATATGATCGTGAGACTCTTGCAATCAGGAGGCGGAGAGTGTTCGGTTTCCAGAACCCCAAGGACGTCCTGTGAATGAGCTAGTCTGCTCTGCCCATCTACTGAACTAATATCTAAAAGATTTTGCTGTACCACCCACTAAATCCAATACGAGGTGTGTTCAGAAAGTAACGAGAATTTTTAAATTTCGCGGGCTTGGAGAGTCCGATTGTTAAACACAAAACTTTCAGCTGTTTTCATTGTTGACTTGGTCTGTGACAGCCACTAAGGTTAGACGTGTTTTTATGAGCTCAGCGATTTTCGTTTGTTAAAAGAAATGGATCAAAGAATTTGTATCAAATTTTGCGTAAAAAATGGAATGAAGTGTAACAAAGTGTGTGAAATGTTAATAAAGGCCATGGTGAGTCTGCTATGAGTAAAGCAAGAGTTTACGAGAGTGTTTCGAAGAAAGCCGTGAAGACGTTGAAGATGACGAATGCCCTGGACGCCCCAGCACATCAACAACCGATGAAAACGTGAAAAAAGTGAAATAAATGGTTATGAACAATCGCCGAATCACAATTAGAAAGGTCGCTGATGATGTTGGCATATAGATTGGATCATGTCATTACATTGTTTCCAATGTTTTGTGTATAAAACGCATGGCAGCAAAATTCGTTCCAAAATTGTTGAATTTTGAACAAAAACAGCGGCGAATGGAAGTTGCTCAGGAGTCACTAAATGAAGTCAATTGGATTTGTGCCAAGATTACTGAAACGTATTATAACAGGTGACGAAACATGGGTTTACGGATATGACGTCGAAACTAAGCCTCAATCATCCCAGTGGAGGCATTCTGGCTCGCCAAGGCTCGACAAGTGCGGTCGAACGTGAAGGTTATGCTCACTGTGTTTTTCGATATTAATGGTATAGTGCATCATGAATTCCTGCCACCAGGTGAAACGGTCAATAAAGAGTACTACCTACAAGTTCAATGCCGTTTGCTTGAAGCAATCCGAAAAAAACGCCCGGATCTGTGGAAAAACAATTCATGGCTTTTGCACCACGATAATGCACCAGCTCACACTTCATTGTTAGTTCGTGACTTTTTGGCCAAAAACAGTATGGTAACGATGCCCCAGCCTCCATATTCGCCAGACATGGCTCCGTGTGACTTTTTCCTATTTCCAAAAATAAAGAGAACCTAAACGGTTCTCGTAAACCTGTAAACGGGCAGTCGTTTTACAGCCGTAGATGACATTAAAAGCGCATCGCTGAAAGAACTAAAGGCTACCTCAAAAATCGAGTTTGAGAAGTGTGTCGAGGATTGGAAGAAGTGCTGGCACAAGTGCATAATCTCCAATGGGAACTATTTTGAAGGCAACAACATCAATGTAGAAGAATAAATCAATATTTTGTTCAAAAAAATAAAATTCTCATTACTTTCTGAACACACCTCGTATATATATAATACGAGTACATTCATATTTCGTGACGAAATGGTACAATTTGCATCCAATATGAAGCCAAAACCTTTACTAACTGTAGAATATAAGTTTTGGCAAACAAATTCACATATATCGCGTGTTGGTATTTCCTCAGACATTACATTTGTAAAACAATAGGCGAGACACAAACTCAAAATACATTTATTTACACAAAAATAAAGCAAGTTACACTGACACGCGTGTTTTTCTGAAGTAGGTTCATATCGTGTCGCTCGCCGCGCATGACAAACCACTTACCCGCGTTTTGCAATGGCTGATGGGTAATTAATCAAAGCACAACTCGTACACTCAGCCGTGTTGATCTGACGTGACACTTCATTTATTACAGCTGACGTAGCGATTTGCATTGTTTGCTTACTGCACTTGTTTGTTCTATCTTGTGTTTTCACAACGAATGGTTTTGTGACTCAACAAAACTCATAATTATGAAAATACTTTTTTTGCTAATTTCAATTGGAAAATAAATTTATACAAAGCAGTCAACAATGTTAAAATTCAAAAGTGCTCACACCAAGATCAAGAGTTTGGGTCTTACCATAAAAGCCACTCGTGGTGTGTGTGTGTGCGCGCGCGCGCGTGCTTGCGTGCGTGTATTTGTGCGTGCGCGCGCGCGCGCGTGTGTGTGTAAATTTGGAGTAAAAACTTTGGGGAAAATAGATTTCATGAATTAGTGCTTGGCCAATACAGTTTCCTAGCAAAATTTGTTCGTAATTGAAAATCGTTCATTTTTTTAATCTTATCGTTTTGAAAAAATCATCTCACTATCACACCAACAGCGTTGAAATCTGCATACATTTTATTTCAAAATATTCATATTCCATTGAAGAATATGACAATGATTTTATCAGCGGTCAGGGTTCATTTTTGTTTTACAAAATAAATTTGAAAATTTAAAATACTAGGCCTAATGTATGTAAATTTTAACACTAATTGTAAAATCAATTTTTATTACGAGGTATTGGAAATTTGTAACCTATTGATAAGTGACTAAACACTTTATTTTTTTCGAAATTCACAGCCTTCATGTAGTGTGTTTGTTGCTTGACGCGATAATTTTAAATTGTTATGTATTCTTATCATTGTGAATTATAATATCTTATTTTCATGTCTTTTACTAACTAAGCCTTTTCTTATAAAGTAATATTATAAAACACTTCTGTTATCTTTACGGTTCGACATTTATCAAGAAAATTAAATGTAAATTTTCTTTTCCGAAATAGAAAAAAAGGATTTAAAGTTCAATTAAATATTAAAAGTTTGAACGGACATTTCTCATAGTGGTTAAATATCTGAACCCGACTGCCCGTGGACATGTCCTGCAAGGTGGTTGAAAGATCAACTTAGCGTCCTAATTACAAACCTAATTAAGGTAATTTCTTATCTTCTGCAGAAAGTCGGAAAAACAGGGTGTCCGATATTTGGTACGCTTTAAGAGTTAAATACTTAATTTTACAGACTTTAAGCAGAGTTTTTAATACGCAAAACACTTTTAGATGATAAACTATTTCCTCTAGGAAAATTACTTTTATATTTCAATCGGACTGATTGTATATTTTTAAAGTCGTTGTCTTACTGCGTTTGTACAGGGTGTTTTCTAAAAGATGTAGGCTTAATAATTTATGGTTCAATCCAACAGTTAAATTAAGAAAAAAACTCGGACGTTTGATCCCGAAATCCATAGTTAACCATCATTTTGTTCTCTTGCAAAAATAGTTTGTGTCTCGAAAACAGTTTGACCGTTTGATTATAGATCGAAATAATCTTCTTGATTTTGATTTTATCATTTTGAAACAATTGCTGATTGTAATTTTTAATATTTCGAAACTATTAATTTTACAAAAAAATGAAGGTAAACCTACTTTATATTTTTATTTACCAAGTATAAGGTATCATTTTGAAACTAAAAGGTAAGTTTAACCTAGAAACTGATTTGTAAATGATGCCTTAACAGATTTCAGACAATTTTTGTTATAGAATCGCCAAACATCTTGGAAAGTTAAAGCTATTCATTCCTCTCCTCTAATTTTCACACGTTGGGTTGGAAAATTTTCAAAAAATATAAAAGTCTAGTTTGGCACAACACAAAACATTTTGTTGCTTAGAGACTACGAGAGTTAAAATTGAATACTAGTTATTGAAACGTATTACACCGTATTTTATGATGACTTTAAATACATTTATAGTATAACTATACTTATTATATGTATAGTAACACTGCCAGTTTAGTGTAATTCTCTTCGGTTCCGATATAAACTGCCTCTTGTAGGACCCTGTAAATTATGTTTCAATAAATTATCTCGAAATTATTTTTGTCCTTTTGTTTTTTGTATTTTATGATTATTGTTTTCATTTATATTTGCGGAGTAGGCCGATGATTTGTAATTGCCCACTCTTTTTTTAATGGCTAACCTGTATTAATATTTACAAGATAAAATCTGAAGAATTCACCAAGCTTTCTTACATCTACTCTCAGTCAATATTTACAAGATAAAATCTGAAGAATTCACCAAGCTTTCTTACATCTACTCTCAGTCAATATTTACAAGATAAAATCTGAAGAATTCACCAAGCTTTCTTACATCTACTCTCAGTCAATATTTACAAGATAAAATCTGAAGAATTCACCAAGCTTTCTTACATCTACTCTCAGTCAATATTTACAAGATAAAATCTGAAGAATTCACCAAGCTTTCTTACATCTACTCTCAGTCAATATTTACAAGATCGTGTAGTACGCTTTCTTTCAAACCTTTCCTATCTCGAAATTCTCTTTAACGTCGAGCATTTCTTTTTTAATGTTTTTTTTTTTTTGAAGTGTAGACACTTTTTGTCGAGCTTTAATACAATACTGAGAATCCAATGAATCACTATTTTATTCCACATTTTTATTCAATTCATCTCTCAATTCTTGCCTTGCTTGATAATCTCCACATATTTCAGAAATAGCGGTACGGTTATCCTTTCAATATTTTTGGAACTATTATCCATTTTTTAAACTTTCTAAACCTCCTGCAGACAGTGAAATTGCCTTTTCTAACCTGAAAATTACACAAGCACGTTCAACATAATATCTGCTTAAGATAGTTTTATAACCTCTATAATACAAGACTTGTGCATAAATGAAGTTTCTATTATTATTACCAAAATTTAGCCTATGAATAATAATATTTCACTTATTTTATTCAATTTAAAAATTCAATGTTCTAATTTCACCATTATTTTGATTAATATTTATTAATTTGTGCCTTTCAATATTCGAAATAAGTAGTCTATCTATGGTCAAGTCGCTTGATTTTGTGGCTATAGGCCCTATATTATTGTTACTAACTGACTAGCATTTCTGTGATAACCAGCTGTTTCATGAATTCACTTTCATGAAAATATATGATTTCTTTAAAGTATTTTTGCGTAGTTTGAACTTTTGCAGTGTGGGTAAAAGTAAGCAATATACGATTCAAAATTCATTTTTGTGTTCGAATGTCAAAAATTCGAATAAAAAAGATTTTTTTAAGGCATAAAGCACATTGAGGCTATTATCGCCTCCCTAAATGTAAGTATAAATGTAAAGTTTTAAAATCGTAAATGTAGTGTTGTATGTGTAAGTGTGTGTTAGACACGGGTACCGTGAGGGACGTCTAAATCCTCTCAATAGGTGCACCTAGTCTGCATCCCCAGCGGGGAGAATAAAAAAGAGCGAATACACATCTACAAACGTTGTATTGTGAGGTGACTGGTAGTGTAGTAATTATCGTGGCTGTCAGTTGATCCAATCGTAAAAACACACGTTTACATTTAACCAGTCGATATTAACTTACAGGGACAAGACAACTTCAGATTCTTCAGTACGTAATTTATAAGCATGTGCTTCACCGTTTTAAAATTCGCTTCCATTGCGTCATCGAGACAGTTGCGTGCCGTGGTTATTTTAA
This sequence comes from Callitettix versicolor, assembly GCA_022606455.1. Lineage (NCBI taxonomy): Eukaryota > Metazoa > Arthropoda > Insecta > Hemiptera > Cercopidae > Callitettix > Callitettix versicolor. Next base: position 31,005,350 of record CM040187.1, read on the forward strand.
TTTCTGTCGTAACCGCAATCTTTGCGGGAACTAAACAACGGCACTCTGTAACCCACTTACTACGTCCAATAAATATAACTACCTACTTAAACTCTTAAATGATGAGATTCATTTGCGGGAATGTAGTTTTAGCTAATGCCATAGTACCGATATCTCGAAGTTTGTAATGGTTCTCGATATTTGCATCACAGTCACTGTTCCCTGGGAACTGGAACCGGTATTGGTTTCTATATCGGGCAGGTAAGCAGTATCATCTTTAATGCTAGTATGCTAATGCGGTGATTTATCGAAACACATAGAGACCGTTACTGTTACACTGCCGTTTTAATCGGCTGTTGTTTAGATTAGATCAGCTGTTAATCAGCTGTTATTGCGTAACGTATCAAATTTATATTGGCGGCTGTTGGTAGCTTTGTTTAACATACAGACGTATAAGGGCATTTTATAGTTGACGTGTTTGATCTTAAGTTTTGATTCTTGGAGAAACAGCCAATTAAAAAGCCGTTAAAATAAAGTTTTATTGTTTTACGCTGCCGGTTCGTTCTATAAAAGCATTACTTGAGAAAATAATACGTAATTAATGGCTGCTTTAAAATTATTTGATCATGTATAGTTAAACTTTTACGAGCGGTAGACATTTTATTTTAAAAACTGCATAGTAAGAACGAGTAGATAGAAAATAAGTGTTTCAAAAATAGTCGTGTTTGAAACGCGTAGATGTAAAAAAAATAGTATAACGGCAATTTATGCGAAAAACTTCCTATATCGTGCTTTGCTGTCGTGATTGAAATTAATTTAATATTATTACAAAATTATTTCGATAAAAGAAAACCAAATTTGAATCGAAAAATCGATTTTGGTAAAAGTTAGGCATAGCCTACTTTGTTACCTATCGAAATCCGTTTCAAAATGGTGGACATTAGATATCTCATGCATACGCCCTACTCTCTTTAGAAATATAAATTCATCGCGTTCAAATCTGAAAAAAGTGAGAGTAAACAATTTTTTTATTTGGTCTATACAAGCTTTTTTCTAAACGGTTTATTGAGTAACGACTTTGTTCAAGCTATTACCAAAATAGTTTTTTCACCAATTATAAATCGAATTAGAACAAATTACGTACACAAAAATGTAAACACACACACACACACACACACACACACACACATATATATATATATATATATATATATATATATATATATATATATATATATATATATATATATATATATATATATAGATAGAGAGAGAGAGAGAGAGAGAGAGAGAGAGAGAGAGAGAGAGAGAGAGAGAGAGAGAGAGAGAGAGAAGCCGGTGTTTTTCGTAGTTTTTCTGAGATCTTTTTTTTACCCCAGAAATGTTATTTCCAATACATTGTAACATTATAATCGATAGAGCTGTTTCTGAATAAATGAACAATTATAAATAGGCCTACGTAGAATTTTGTTCATATTTCAATGCATAATATTTATCTACTTTTACAATTATTATTCCAATCTTATTAAACAAACAAATAATCTCCTTTAATAACACAAATTATATTTTGAAGCACTTAATAGATTTTTAAGATTATTATAACAGCTGATTAAACATAAAACATTCAGTATCAGCTGACTGAACAATATTCATTCGCATTAGTTTTATCATAATCATTAAGGGTACATACTTACATGCCCGTATTGGACGCCTTTTTGTAATTAAAGAGCCCTAAAACGGTTTTCGAATATTATATCAAAACCGTTAAAATCTTTAGCTATTTTTTGTTGTTGCTATTTTAAGGCGAAAAGCACATTAAGACTCCCGCCTTCCTAAATGTAACTGTGAGTGTTAAAGTCGTAAACGTAATGTTGTAAGTGTAAGTGTGTGTTAGATTAGGGTAACGCGAGGGTGCCTCTCAATATGTGCAGCTAATCTGCACCCCCTGCGGGGTAAAATCGTTAGTGAGAGGAAAATAACACACATATATACTTTACAAAAGTTGCTCGTTTAATATTGTTATATTAATGAACTACAACCTGATAATGTGCTATTGGTAGTTTTTTATGAATTTGTTTGTACTTACATAATTTTTATCTATAATTGACTCATTCATCTCCAGAATCATGTTTCAAATATTGTATAGTTAAATTTGAAAACTACGAATTCAGCGTAAAAACGAAACAGTTACAATTTCGGTCCCAGATACTTTCAACACCTGCTGTTCAACACACACTTTACTTTCTTCTAATATTTTATTATTGTGATTAACGTTTCGACACATCTCCATCATCAGCGCGGACATTTTTCCGGAAACACGGGCGGGTATTGCGTGCAAGGCGCCACACGCCAATTAAACGTCATTTCACGCGACGTCCTAATTTTACGAGCGCATTTTACGAAGACAAGAGCAAGACGGGACATGTGCGTGACTGCCGAAACGACGCGATAAGGTCGTGTATCACTGCGCCACCCACGTTGTCGGGCGTTGTGAAACACTCTGTCTCAGCCTAAATCTACATCCGCTTACATCAAGTTCAATTTATAACTTGATTATGCTTTGCAATACGCGTGTTCATTACATCAAAATCCCTTTACCAGAAGAATGCAAGCATAAACTTATGACACTTTGTTTGAGTTCTAGTTAGAAAAGTAATTTTTTAGGTACCAAATTTTCTCACATAAAATTATTTTAATAACAAATCCGATAAAAAAGACTTAAGCAGTGCAGGACTGGCCGACAGAAGTGACTACTTTTGGCATGCCTGACTGTGTACTTTTTCATTATTATGATATAATATTCTTTTAAAAATTTAGATGCTTGCAAGAAAGGCAACTCTTGTAAATTATTTTCATATTAAATTTTGTGTGTGTGTAGGTAACTGATACTGTCACAGACTATGCATTGGAGTATCTTAGGTTATATAAGGGACTTCAACAATGAATCAGTTTGTAACCCTACTTTAGACAGTTATAATGGTCTAAGTATAAAAAGTATTAAAAATACTGTGCGAGGTCAGCTGTTTAGTAGTCACTTCCAGTCTAGATATATACAAGAACAATATATGCTCTGAGCATTACGGATTCAAGCGTGACGGGAAAGCAAGTGTTTATACCCATGTTTTTTCAGCCGCGACCATTTAAGTTTTCACTTCAAAAATACGTTTTATTAATCACTAAATAAAAATTAGAGCGTTCTGTTACGGTGCAGCGTTCCGTGACACAAACTGAATTTTCCCCCGTGCAAAACATATACCCATTACTCCTCGATATAAAGTAGTCACTTCAAAAACGGTTAACAGAAAAAATAATATAAACCACGACTGAAATAACTAAATATATGTTAAGTTCCTCATAACATGCGTATGAACCAGTGTACATCTGTCAGACATCCTGGATAAACATTGTTTCAACGTTTCTCGAAAATTTTACTCTTGATTCTCCCTCCAAGTCTGAAGTTGAACTCAGAAGAGAACGGTAACTTTAGTCACAATGTACTCCCCACTTTCATATATGACGAATTGATTTTTTGGGAGGAAATAAAATTTTTTAAGTAATAAAAACAACATGTTAAAAACATATTTTAAAAAACATGTTTTTTGGTTTTAAATTATATTTTTGGCTAAATAAGATTTTTTAAAACTCAACCTGTTGAAAGAAAACTTCGGCAAGATGAAGGGAACGGAAAGGACGTCTCAGTAGAATAACAAAGATTCGAATAACAAATAAAAGTACAAAGTAGCAAAACCAAATACGATAAACCCACTAGACCGACCACATAACAGATTGAACAAGAGTTGAACATAAAAGTCTCAAGAACAAAACTAAGACATTAATTGAGACAAAAACTAAAACATTAAAACTAAACTTAGTTGAGCAGAACCAAACTAAGACATTAATAAAGAAGAAGAAGGAAAAGCAAGATAAAAACTTAGAAAAAAAGGGACTTAGGTAGAGTTACAAAGAATTTACTACAAATTGTACAAACAAAAACGATACGACAAAGCCATTAGAGCTAGACATGGTATGAGAGCTGGACATCTACGTCTGAGGAACAAGGATAATGTTTTGCAGAACAATCCAAGTCATGAAGAAAAAACAAGAAGATGCTGAAAAACCAAACAGTGGTTCGGAAATACGAGGTAAACTACTTATTGAAATCAATTCATTCGTTTTCTCTCCACCGACGTGCACGTACACATGCTTCCAGAGAAAAAACATTTTTTAGGTTCAGCATCGCATCCAACAAGATTGAATTCTTACCGTACACAACAAACGAATACAATCAAAACAACGTATACCTTCAGATGCACTTTGTCCAAATCAGCCGATTTAAGAAAGAAATCCATGCTAGAACGGGTACCGACCGATGCAGCGCCCGAAATTTCAACCGGTCCAAACACGTCCGACGTCAAAATACAAAATCCGGCCTCATCACTCAGCCTCCGATGAATCATTAATCTGATTTCATTTAAATAGTCAGCCCCTAGTTAGCGCTAAGCTTAATGCCTTTGTACTTATCTCAGCACAGATTAATCTAATAACGGTAAACGTCTATTAATCACGCTTTGTTGTTGTTACCATCTAGGGCGCTGTATTGTGTCCCGGGAGGCAACAACTGGCCTTGTTAGTGTTTCGGTATTTCTTGATGTTAATTTTTTGTACTAGGTTTTATTGATTTGTAGTTATACCTAATCTATAAAAAATGATTGCACAACATTTACACAATTAGATAAAGAAAAAATACACTTGTGGAATTCTGAGAGTTAACCTCAGAAGCGAAGCTTTTGCTGAGTATATAATTAGTTTGAAGATATGTTTACAAATATCTTGTTTTTTTTTAACAAATAATTACGTAAACCTAGCTTAGATATTATTTACTGTAGTTATAGTAAAATATCAGTTGTTTCATATTAATTCTTAACGATCAGCTGATTTTATTGAACAGCTGATAGGCTATAAGTTTTAGGTTATGTTATTAAAAACTAGCAATATTAACAACAATTATTAATTAACGTTTGTATTAATTTCTAATGTATTATAAACGGTTACAACGTGCACGTGTTCTTCAACTAAGGAAAAATACCGAAACCAAAGCAACACAACGTTTTCACATAAAACGCGTGTACTGTTACTAAAACAAGGGAAAAAGACAGAAATAGAGAGACGAAATTCGTTTGATCGTTCGTTCCATATTTTCGTTATATTCTCCCTCTCGGCAGACTTACGAGTTATACGAGTTATATTCATTCATCTCGCTTAAACTAACGTTAAAAGCTGTACTTAAAAAAACGTTCGCAAATTGACACTACTCATGGTGAAGTGAATACATTTTTGGCATTTATTAAGTCGATAATCTAAAATTACAAAACAAATCAATAGTAGCATATTGATGAAAATAACTTATAAAAATAATAATCTGATTGGATTATATATCTAAGCTATTTCACTCTACAAATTTGTACTAATATTTAATTATAAAAGAGTAGTATTATGCTATATTTAATACATAACCTGCAAAAACTTATGTAATTTGGATTAGCTCAAGTATTATTTGTAAATAGATAGGTTATGTTTATTTATCTTTACACAAATGAAATAGAATAATTCATGCAATATAGTAAGGAATTATAAAGATAAATTAACAAACAAAAATATAAGTACTTTTACGGTAATAAAATACTTATAGGCCTACAACATTATAAATTGTTAAATCTATAATGTATTGTAAATATCGCCGCAAGATAGCAATGAAACTGGGCGACTATTACAGAAATATATTGATTATCGAACTTTCTCGTACGTATTCGTAAATCTTCGTCATATTTCGTAGTATCTTCGTGTCGTTTATTTCACATACAACGATTTTAATATACATACACAAATTGTGTACCGAGTTGTAAAAAGTATGAATCCCTTCAAGGTATTGAATCACTTAAAAATTAGTATGAATCTTTGTTGCATTGTATTATTTGATTTATTTTTGATAACACCTTGTACAGTTATCGGCCTGAATTTACAAAAGCATTTTATCAATCGGAAGTTTATCAAATTTGTATCCAATTTAACCGTATCTACTCCTAAACTACTTTTGCTTAAAATTTGTTTCTCTGACTGTAGCTATAAAACTTCATATTCTGTTAAATTTGTAAACAAATTTTGATTTCCCGATTTTGTGGATAGGTGTCAAATTTTTTTCATTGGTTTGTTTCAATACATTAAGAATTTCTCTGCGATATCCATCATTTTAATTTGGGTAATTTGATCTGCATTAAAACAAAATATGAGCAATATCAGAGTGAACTTGAAAAAAATCTTGGTTTTTTTTACGAAAAAATAAAATTGAAAAACTTTTTGTGAAACGTTAAAAACATTACCGAGAAAAGAGCATACCAGTCTTAATTATACAAATCTATCGAATTCATTCTACTGTTTTTTAGTCTTAAGTAAAATTTACAGTCAGAGAAACATCCAAATAACACTTTATTAACAAAATTTGAAAGAAAAATTAACCACATAAAAAATATAATTGTTCCATCTTTTTGTATACTTCGTATAGTGAGAGAGGAAAACACATTGAAAAGCTTTGTCAAGTTCGTTACACAGCAAAATCCGTTCAACAGTTTCAAAATGGCAGCTATTTAAAATCTTAAGGAATTCATAGTGATTTCCCTTCATTTTTTGTATTAACCTATTTTTACAACAATAATTAACGGATACTAAGAAAAAGAATTTTATGGCTTACATTTTTTGGTGACTTTGATTACAATTTGAAAGTTTAAAATCTTAAACTGTGACTGTGAAATCAGTTTGGAAAGGGCACGATAAAGAAGACATTTTTTATGAAATTCGCTTTCATCACGTGAGCGAGACAGCTGCGTGCTGCGATTATATAGATACCATACAGCTTTCGTCTAAATGTTAAGAGTTAGCTAATTATTCAACTGGTTATATTGTGTGCATGTACTGTACGTAGAAGGCTTATATTAACATAACCTGTAGTGTCAGTGCTTTACGAATACAATAGGAATGTAGTGTACATGGAATGTAGTGTATGTTGGCCTGTCTTATCCTTACAACGGAAGACAGGCTTATTGGAATATTAATTAAGAGCCGACAATGTTCGCATATAGGAAATGTACTGCGTATTTTTAATAATCGCGGCACGCAGCTGTCTCGCTGCCGTGATGTAAGCGAATTCACAAAATTATTTTCTGTTATCCTCATTTTTGAACACCTGATTTCACTATCATAATCAGCACTAAAATCAGAAAATGAATCTGACTTCAGTCAAATTAAATTTTATAGTTCAACAAATTTTTAAACAAAATGCTAAATGATGTTTTTTAACGCTTAAATTGGTGAAAACTGATTTTCAAAAATATTACTACTTTTAAATGTTCAAAGTTAAAGCCATTTTGAAAGTTTTAATGAGTAACAAAATTTTTTAAAGACCTCTCAAAAAGTGATCTAGAAGTCAGGATTGCCTGGACCTTGAACGCACTAATAGCTAATTTTTCAATAGAATTTCGCAAATAATCATATTGCAGAAAGCAGCTTTTAATGATTTATTTCGTAAACTTCTAAATTATAAAAAATATATTTCATTTAGCATTGCGCTGTAGTTCTTTTAAAATATCCTATTAATAACTGACCAGCTAAAGTTATTTGCTTGCTAAGTGTATAAATTGAATTTTTAATTGTGTTTGGGGGAATTTGTGACGGACCATCAAGAAGGCTCGTGCTCATATTTATACCAATATATTGGCAGCCATTAAAGCAATTATGAGTGCTATAATTCAGTCCAAACTGATCTGGGAGTGTCGGGAGAACCATATTGCTCTCTCCCTGGGAAAACGTAACAGTATTGGTTCCGGAACATGAGGGGGTTGAGGATAATGAGGAGCCAGACCGACCGACTGGACTGGGATCTGCATTTGAGTTTATCGAACCTGAGCCGGATTTAGGGATTTCTCTGTTGTTATTCAAGTCTACTATCAACAGATGGATAAATAAGCAACACCAGTCAAGATGACACAATCTCCGCGGGTATGCCCATAGCAAGCGCCTCTAAAGAAAAAAAAAAGTCCCTCATAGAGGACTTAAGAGGAAGCAGATATCTTGGACAGAGCACAACTCAGAAAAACCATTACAGGGTACTGTGGTCTAAGAGTAGACACGGATCGGATAGTAATGTACCACGGAGAAACCGTGTGTAGATTATGCAGAAAAGAGGAGGATACTGCAGCCAAATAATTTATGATTGTGAGGTCCTTGCTGGTAGGGTCTAAGGGGTTTTGGTTTCCAGGACCCTGATTACCTCTAGCAGGATGGACTAGTTCTCTTAGTCCTGTTAGTTAATGTTCGCAAAATAATTTTACGTTCGTCAAGTACGAAATATAAGGCCCCGCAGGGGTGCAGACTAGCTGCACCTATTGAGAGGATGTAGACGTCCCTCGCGGTACCCGAGTCCAACACACACTTACACTTACAACTTACACTTACGAATTTAACACGTTATATTCACACTTACATTTAGGGAGGCGGTAATAGCCTCAATGTGCTTTTCGCCTTAAAATAAAAAAATAAGAAATATAAGGCAGTTAGGTATTTGTGAAAACAATCGATTTTAAGATTTTGATATTTACGTTCCTAGGCTCCTTGAGTTAAAAAAGTGGTTTTTAATAGTGTGTGTGTGTGTGTGTGTGTGTGTGTGTGTGTGTGTGTGTGTGTGTGTGTGTGTGTGCGCGTGTGTGTGTGTGTGTGTGTACGTGTGTGTGTGTGTGTGTGTGTGTGTGTGTGTGTGTGTGTGTGTGTGTGTGTGTGTGTGTGTGTGTGTGTGTGTGTGTGTGTGTGTGTGTGTGTGTGTATGTAACAATCGCTAGGAACTAAACCAATTGACCGATTTTGATAAAAAATTAGTTATATCTCGAGGTAATTTTGAAATTTTCTACAAAAATTGTTTCGAAACAATTTCCGTAAAAAAAATGTTAAAAACCACTGACTTTTTCATTATTGGCTCTAACGATTTTTTTAAACGTTGTTCGTAAGTATATTATAACCGAATTAGATAAATCCTCAAGAAATTTTTCTAAAGCTGTCGGAAAAAGACAAAAAGTCTCTCAAAATTGGTTTCTACTATTTAGCTTTCATTTGAAAATTTATAACTTAAACCATCGTAACTAGTTTGAAAATAGATGTTAAAAGTTTATGAAATTGTATTACGTTTTCTATTTTTTGACGGTATTAACAGGCCTTTTTAAAGGAAGTAATTGATTATGAGATAGTTTGTGCATTGTTTTTGCATAACATAAAGCGACACAACACACTTAACGCTACCATTGCTAACTTATAAATGTTTATATACAGCTTACACACACGCTTTCCAAAATGTCGCAAGACGTAGACAAAACAAAGGACATATTTTACGAGGCGCCCTGCACGGGACTGCAGGTCCGTTATTTTTACATATATTTAATATTTAAAACTAATAAAACCTTCCATGGGATTTATTAAACTACGGAAATCTGTTGTTTTTTTTTTTGTTTCGACTGATTTATTGTTGACATAAATAAACCCGGCCGGTGTAATGGACATACAGACAGACAGACAGACGTTTACAGCATCCAGTCAGATTGACGAATCAAGACGCACGGCCTGCGGTGATGTTTTCAATAAAGCTCGCGCCCATTCTTTTCTTCTTTGTGAATAATTTAAACAACATTCGGCAATAAAGAGGTTTATATTGTGTGTGAGTTATTTGTGAGTTAATGCTTACGCAATGTTGGATCCTCTGACAGGTCGGCATTTTATAACATGTGCTTTTCGTTTGGTAATGTTTCTATTATGTTAACATCAAGTGATGGCGGCACGCAGCTGTCTCGCTAACGCGATGGAAGTGAATTTAATAAAATATTTTTGTATCGTGTCTGTTATTATGTAAATACGATTATACAATCATATTTAAGCGTTAAAATCAGACTATTAGCATTTTTGACTGTCAAATTTTATTTGTTAGACATTTTAAATGCTTTAGCACTTACATTTTATGACAAATTTAGCATTGATCACAATGGTTTTGATGCCAGCTTTTAAAAAAAGGGTAAGACGAATATGTTCTGAATATTTAAAGATTTAAAACAGCGCCGTTTTTTAACTGTTGAATGGATTTTGCTGGTAATGTCTGTAAGATTGAATCAAATCGGTCCAAAATTGATTTCTTGAGCTTGCTAAAACACACACACACACACACACACACACACACACACACACACATAAAATATAATAATATGTTATGTGATATGTTATGTCACACACATAATAGGAACTTTACACATTAGACAAACCAAAATCTTTCAGAAAAAAGTGAAGAAACCAATATCACACACTACGTAAGGGCCAACATTGTTAGTATTTTTATGCCGTTCCGTTTGTTTTACTGTGATTGAAGAAGAAAAATATCCGTTGATTCCAGAAAAATAAATAAGGACTCGGTTGTCGATGTGGCTAAAAAACCGATCAGTATATTGCGTGTTTGAATTGTGCATCTGAAGGTTCTCAATTAAAAAAATACCAGCTAGAAAAATATTAATAAATAAATTTTGGTCGATTTCTTTTTAGAAAATAAACCAAACAGAATTAAAAAAAAACACAAATACGTAAGAAATCAAAGAAAAATAGTAGTGTGGGTTTTCAAACAGTGTTTCAGAAGGACATTGTAGATGAAACTGATAAAGCGCGAAATAAAAGATGAAGAATAGAATATGAAACACGTTTACGGGGAATGTCCTACACGACACATTGTGAGCGCGCATGGGGGAAATATAGAGGAAGGCCAAGGTTATAGTGAGGATTGACGAGGACGTGGGAAGTGAGATCTGACAGTTATGTGGAGATGAAAAGATTAGGAAGAAATGAAGGACCACATCAAACCAGTTACAACGCTGATGACTATAAGAGAAACATTATTTACGTATCTCGTCAAGAAGACAGTTCTCCGCTTTGTATAGGTTATATTCCATCTTGAGGCAGGCGTACAAATAAATTTACTTAGACGCTGGTCGAACTATAAACATAACACATTTTTTTAACACTTCTTTGTAGAAATAGATTTTAGTGCACACCGGGTAGATAAGGAATAATATTATTGTCAACGAAAATATTTTAAACGGTTTCACTAAAATGGTATGTTGATAGAATGGAATTCAAAATAAAGTTCTTTAAAGTATCCAGTTAAAACGGTGAGAATGTTGTGATGATTCGACAAATATAATGTTGCGTTTTTACTTACATTTATAACAGAAAAATGTTAACGCCTCACAAAACCTGTTCTGTTAGTGAAGATCAGTGCTCATATCATAATCTCGTGTTTCGGTTTTACCTGTGTGGTATTTTTCAAAAGCTTATTTTTCTACATAAATTCTTAAATATTATTAAAGTTAAGACAATTTTACTTCCTTGGTAAGCGAAGTAGTATATATACAGAATGTCTAGCAACTCTGGACACGCTTTGTAGAACACACGTTTTGTTCCTTCGGTCGAAACAAAGGCATTTTAAAAAATATAAATGAATCTTTGGTTTCTAGGTTTTTGTGTCTGTATGTCTGTTTTACTAAAATATTCAAATTTTAAAAACTACTGAATTCACTTCAACCAAACTTTGGTTAACTATTTATTCTTACGGGATCCACCATCAGAAAAAGTACTGCACACATTTTAAAATGACGATTATTAAACTTATGTTAACTTAAATAACTCAGGAACTATCCATTTTACAAAAAACACAAGCATAATATTGTGTAAGAAATATCATGACAAATTATTGTAAGTATAATCTTCATATATTAATGGCATTTTAACAAAATTTGGTAAATTAATGAATTGTTTTGTACCACTTAATTTGCTGTTTTTAAACAGTTATCGTTAGATTACAGTCTACTTGCAAAACAGCCGATTATGTATGCAACTGACAGAATGGAAAAAGGCAATTTGGCAAACTCTAAAAATAAATGTCGACTGAGAAACAGCATGCGTGTTTCCTACAGTTATCGCCACATTAGTTGATTCCCGTAGGAAGCGTGGAACGCAAATCGATTAAATAAATTTCCCTAAAACTCGTTCTCACCTCTAAAACAAAGCGGTACCGTACACCGATAACGGGGTTAGTGTCAATGTGACTAACGTCTGTGAAACGATTCTTTGAAAAGGTCGAAATGTCGCGCTTAAAGGTTCGAGACATCGAGATTAAAGCGAGACCGAACCGAAGATGAAACATTAATATTTATGGCGCGTATGTTGGTACACCTGTGGGGTTAATCCAGTACTGTAGGACATGTGTGAAATATTAAGCTTTGAATGTCACTTTGAAGTACTACGGGAATAGTCATCTGCGTGGTACGGATGTGTTTGTAAATAATTAGGCACGCAAATGTGTCGCATACTGAGATTAATTCCTGCGAAATTAGTTGCGCAGTTAAGACTCAGGTAATCTGAAAACCAATAAATCTGTCAATATTTTAAGATCACTTTTCCCATCCTATAATTAGAAAATATTATGGTCTAGAAAAATATATTAATAATAATAAATGTTTCTGAACCTTCGCCCAAAGATCTTTTGGATTTAGTATAGTAGTTACAAAACTAAGGGCAGCACGTCATAAACGAAATTTTAAAAAATATAATTATGAAAAATATTAAATGATTTTGTTCAATATTTAACCAAACGTTATCTTCAGTTATGTAAATAAATACTGGTTCGTTTTTACTCCAAAAATGTCATTAAACATTTAGCAAAAAAATCTAATATATCATCTATAAAAGTATAATTATTTTTACTTGTCAATATACAACATTTTTAATAATGCAAGTTAACGTTTAAAAAATTATAGCACTTTATAATATTGGCCTTTTTGTAACTAATTAAATTACAAGCTATTGGTTAAAGATACAACTGGTAATTTACTTCTTGTTGGCCGAGCGAAGCGTGATCTCTATTTACTACGACCTTTCGGTTTGTTTGTTTGTTACTCAGTTTTTGGAAAAAGCATTGACTGATTGCTTTAAAATTTAATACGGTGATTATAATAGTATAAGAAGATTAAGCTAAATTCATTGACCGATTGTTTTAAAAGTTGATACCATGTTGCCTTGTATAAAGTCCAAAAGACTTACGTGCAAGTTTTTCAGATTTACTTCCGTTTTAAGATGGAGGCCTCTGGTTTAATGATTACGAGTGTACGCAGTTTTGGCCAAACGTATTGACCGTGTGTTTTGTAATTTGGTACGAAGGTACACTCTGTAAAGCCCAAAAGACGGATGTAGAAGATTTTTCTATGTTCACTTCCGTTCTATGATGACGGACTCTGATTTAACTTTGAGGGTATAGTTGCTGGGTATTTCTTGTAATTCTGTCTGAACGGCAAAATCTAACACAATTTTGACAATTTATTGAAGAAAGAGCTATAATTTTCAATAAAGGTAGCCCAGTAATAGTTTTTCCTAAATATTACAATTACCGGTTAAATTGGTGGAAAGGCACGGTTACGATAGCAGTTGTGCAACGCTTAAGTTAATGAAGAATATTCTACCATTTTAGTGTTCTTTTAACTATTAGTTAAAATTGTATATACCTATTAAATTATATTGTTAATCTGTATTGTTCACAAATAATTGAAACGGTATTCAACCATAGAAGTAGTACATTTCACACTACCATCACAATACGCGTCAAAGTGAGCCCACCTTACAAGTACCCAGCACCCGCAAATCCCTCTCCCGCCAATCAGCTGTTTTGTCAGCTGCCACAGTTAGCGTACACGTGATGACATGTAATTATTGTAAATCAGCTTCACACAGCTGTTGCGCAACTCGTGATTGAAGACGTCGTTCTGATTGTTGTTCCATCGTTCTCTGGACTGGAGACGATAAAGAGCTTCCCATTAGACGATGAACAACTATTTTTAATGTCAAAGTCCTTATGAATGGATGGTTCCGCAATGGCGAGCGTCGTTCGGACCTACAAGATCGTCCGGGAGATAATTTTGACGTTAATTATTTTAAACGCATCACGCACTGATTCATGTACCTTTCCTTCAGCATCGATTGCGTAATGTGACACGATAATCGTGCTAAATCAAAATCGGTTGTGACATTTTGTTGACACGTTAAGAACTGCAAACTCATTTTGCTTACACGATTACAACGATTTTAACAAAACCAAATTTTAGCCGTTTCAAAATTACGGGATCTCAAAAATGGTTTCAAAAAATGTGTATGAAGTTCATTTCTTCTGTAGCGTATTAAAAAGTCAAATACAAATTTTGTAACACGTGGTTCACCCGAATCGGATAATTAGCCAAAATATAATCCCGTTTATGAATATGTGCCGAATCCTGAAAGCCGAAAATGGTGGTTCCGTTTGTGCGTGTGCAGATAGCGACATCCGGCAGCCAGGAATATTAAAGCGGTACCTGCGCAAACTGTCTTTCATCCTCTTTAAAACGAATCAAATATGCTTAAAGCAAAGCTTTTTTTATTAATTTTAATAATATTTGAATTTGACAGTAGCAGAAAGTGTAACTTATTTGAGTGAGGTTGCCTACCCACATCCGGCATTGACTTAATGATTTTTTTTCATCGCAAGTTGTTCATATTTGAAGTAAATAATATTGAAAACTTTTGAAAAATTAAAGGAAACGATTTTTATAAAACTATTAAAATCTATGCAAAGTACTGAATAGGCAGGACTGAGCACACCTGAACAATCAGGTTCGTGCTGATATATATAGAAAGAGAGAGAGAGAGAGAGAGAGAGAGAGAGAGAGAGAGAGAGAGAGAGAGAGAGAGAGAGAGAGAGAGAGAGGAGAGAGAGAGAGAGAGAGAGAAAGAGAGAGTCTGTTTTTGTGCTCGAAATGTAAAACACAAAAATATTCAGATTCTAAATGAAAATTGTCTTCCTACACGAAAACATGAAATCTGCTTCTTTCAAATATTATTGCTTAAGTAAATTACAACCTGTTGGTACAAGAAATAAAAGGATCCTTTTTACAAAACTGACTTTTCGACCACCCAGTACTTCCAAACTCGAAATAATAAGCGATAAAATAACTCATTAAAAACTCACCACATACGTTTTGATTTATTACCGAGTCTTGTAAGAAACGTTTTCACATTTATTGAAACCAGTGTTGGTCCAAGAAGCCGTGCCAAATAAATAAATCAAAAATATTCAGACGCTGAAACGCTCCGTCAAATCCGCCCGCAATTAATGTCTGTCAAAACACGCCTCGCGTTCCCACCTAGTGTCACCTAATCCTTTAAAACGCCCACGCGCAGGCCAGGAACACCGTTAGGCACAGGATACACTATCTGGAACAGTTGTGTACTTCCTGTGCCCTGACTTCGATGTGGGTAACAATTACCAATGTTGACAACCTGTTACCGGGTAATTCAATTAGTTAAATTGTTATTTACAAAGAACAGTTATCGGTCTTGTTACTAATTCGGTATTTTCTGCTCTTCGGTGCGTTGCAAGAGGAGATTGTTAGTTTAACTTTTCCGTCTTTTAATTTATCCTTTAAACAAAGTAATGATCAGCTGTAAAAATTTTGTTTACAGCTGTTATAATTTGAATGTGGCAAAGTTTGTGCAAAGTCCTGATAAAAAAAATAGGAGTTATTTTTAAAGTCTAAGCTTGCTTTATACTTGCTTTTACTTCCATAATTTGGTTATAAAATGTACAACAATAATTACAAATTATTTGTCATTAAGGCTTTAATTTGTTAGTTAAAAATTCTTTCTATTTTGGATGTATCATTATGTCTTTTACAAAAAATTAACATATTAAAGCATTAGTCTATTATTATTATTATTTCAGTATTTTAAAAGAATGGTTTATATGTTTTGAGGGAGAAGAGTTACTTTAATAATAACAAGTATGGTTGTAAAATATCCAAATAGAATAAACACGAAATGAAACGTCATGTAATTATTTCATTCACTTCGAAAAGTGTTTGTTTTATTCCTATTCCATTTGTATGATCTTGATGAAAAAATATTTCCTTCCTCTGCAACTTTGGAGGAAAATAAATTTCAATTTTATAAACACGCTGTCTTTTCCCAGATGTCATCAGTAGTAACGAAGTAACAATTATTGTAACAATATTATTGTAACATAGCCACCGGACCACATATTCAAATAATTAATATTATATACCTATTCTCCCGTCAGTGGTCTATCAACTCACCTCATAAAGGATACCGCGGTTTCGAAACTCTATAGTTTCATCTTCAGGTCATACAAAATGTTAAATCCCTCTGTCGAGGTCGTCACAAAGTCAAACAAAACGTTAAAAACATACGTCACAAACACTAAGCACAATTGCACATTTAAAATTTTCGTCATAAAATTCGGCTTGGCCAAGCTACACACGCGACTCGTACGTCGTTACATTCTGGACTGCGGAGTCTCCATCATTAGTAGCGCGCCCGTCGTTGTTATCAGTTATGGTGCGTCTGTTGGTTTTTGTTTCGGCTTTCGCAGAACATCTTATGGACAAAAACCATAAATTTGAAGACATCCATACCAACATGGAAATATTACATTTATGTAATAAAAGTAGTTATATGGATGCGATAGAAGAGTTTGAGATTTACAAGAGCAAAATATCAGACCCCCAGAACATCCTCAATGAAAAACTTTCATTTAAATCAAACTAAATATATGACATGGCTCTAAGGATAAGTGATTTCAGTAACAAAAAGTGATTTGAGTACAAAGTACTATACCTTGTAAAAAGCCCGAATGACGTATGTGTAAGGTTTTTCTTCATTCATTTTGGTTCCAAGAGGCGGCCTCTGATTTAACAATGACGAATGTACGCAGTTTTGACCAAAAGCATTGTTCTTAAATATGATACGAAGGTGCCTTTACACAGTCCAAAAGACGTGTGCGTAAGACTTCTGCTAATTCAATTCCGTTTCAAGATGTCGGATTCTGATTTATGGTGAGGTGAGGTTACGGTTGTTGGCTACTTTCTGTAATACTGACTGAACGGCAAGACCTATCATACGTTTCATCGCTTCATTAAGAAAGATCTAAGAATTTTTAATACTGTTAGTCCAATAACATTTTTCGTAAATATTAAGTTACTAGTTGAATTGACATAACATATTATGAGCGCGTTAAATATTAAAAGCACTCGTGAGCACTTTGAATATTAATTAAATGTATACTACGAGGCTACTGTTCCTTGATCAATTATCCGATCAAAATGTTTAGTTTAGAAGATATAAAAATCAAATTGAAAAATATAAATGTTTATTTGATCTTCAGTGTTAAAACAAAACACACACACACACACACACACACACACACACACACACACACACACACACACACACACACACAAACACATTCACTCACTCACACACCTACAAATGTTACCTTTGATAAGTACGATAAAAGCCTATGTCACTTTTGTTATTATATGAAACAAGCTCACGAGATGATAAGTTCAGTATATGGTTCATTATAATTTTATAACATTTCGAAGATCCAAACATATGTACTTTCCGCTTTA
Source organism: Callitettix versicolor (assembly GCA_022606455.1). NCBI lineage: Eukaryota > Metazoa > Arthropoda > Insecta > Hemiptera > Cercopidae > Callitettix > Callitettix versicolor. The sequence goes on from CM040187.1 coordinate 31,022,908, forward strand.
TATTATAATAAACACACACACACACACACACACACACACACACATATATATATATATATATATATATATATATATATATATATATATGTGTGTGTGTGTGTGTGTGTGTGTGTGTGTGTGTGTGTGTGTGTGTGTGTGTGTTTATTATAATATAAAGCGGAAAGTACATGTGTTTGGATCTTCGAAATGTTTAGCACTTTTCAACAAATATCAAATTATCATGAACCATATACTGAACTTAATCATCTCGTGAGCTTGTTTCATATAATAACAAAAGTGACATAGGCTTCTATCGTAATTATCAAAGGTAACATTTGTAGGTGTGTGAGTGAGTGAATGTGTGTATGTGTGTGTGTGTGTGTGTGTGTGTGTGTGTGTGTGTGTGTGTGTGTGTGTGTGTGTGTGTGTGTGTGTGTGTGTGTGTTATAATATAAAGTGGATTATAATATAAAGCGGAAAGTACATGTGTTTGGATCTTCGAAATGTTTAGCACTTTTCAACAAATATCAAATTATCATGAACCATATACTGAACTTAATCATCTCGTGAGCTTGTTTCATATAATAACAAAAGTTACATAGGCTTCTATCGTAATTATCAAAGGTAACATTTGTAGGTGTGTGAGTGAATGTGAATGTATGTGTGTGTGTGTGTGTGTGTGTGTGTGTGTGTGTGTGTGTGTGTGTGTGTGTGTGTGTGTGTGTGTGTGTGTGTGTGTGTGTGTGTGTGTGTGTGTGTTTATTATAATATAAAGCGGAAAGTACATGTGTTTGGATCTTCGAAATGTTTAGCACTTTTCAACAAATATCAAATTATCATGAACCATATACTGAACTTAATCATCTCGTGAGCTTGTTTCATATAATAACAAAAGTGACATAGGCTTTTATCGTACTTATCAAAGGTAACATTTGTAGGTGTGTGAGTGAGTGAATTTGTGTGTGTGTGTGTGTGTGTGTGTGTGTGTGTGTGTGTGTGTGTGTGTGTGTGTGTGTGTGTCTACAACTTCAACTTTTCAAATTGAGTCCTACATGTGAGCAACTGCGCAAATTTCTTGTTAAAGTTCTAGTGTTAATGTCATTATCACAGCTGTTCTAATACCTAATTGTCCAACAAAAAATCACGAACACTACAGTTCTATAATAGAACTCTTGAAAAATCACTGCAAAAGTAACTCGATATTTGTAGCCTGGCAAGAAGTAATGTAAGATTAATATAAAACCACTTTCAATAAAAACGGTAAACCAAGAGTTCATCTACAACCGTCTCTGGTCAACGGCATCCGTTGATGAAGTAACTCCAGCTGCTTGAATAACCACCACTTAGCGATGGACTCTGTAATTTGGGTTCAGTATGCAAATGTGCAGGGTAAATTGTCTATGCAAGGTATTTCTGCGCTGTCATCAAGCAATGTCCATAGATAGTTTGTGTCTGATGTTTGTAGGAGATAACAGACAAAAACTGCGAGTCCTGAAGATGGGTGTTATGCTGTTTGGCACAAGAAATAATTTAATAACAGCGTTCAACTGGTGTTATGCCCGCATGGGTCGGGTGGGTGGGTCAGGACACTTGCACAGTAGGTCAGGTTGTGAAGACGTTAGATACAAATACCTGTGGAAATCGGTTTCCTTAATGTATGGCCAGTCGCCAAAACATTTCATATTATAATATAATCCATTAGAGCGACTAGTGTTAGTGCTTATGTATGTTACACTTACAAATGTAATTTTTGTCAGATTTGATTCAAACAAACTTTTTTAATAAATATACTCTCAGCATTCTTTATATCTGACAATATTTTTACAATTTTTTAAAATATCTAGCGGATACGATGGTAATTTAGTAAGTATTTAGAAAAATATTGAAAAACAATTTTCTTTTGTAATTATTTTAATTTTTGTACACAATCTCCCTTTAACTCTATACACTTCTCCAAGCGTTTCTCCCACTTTCCTAAGCCGGCCAAAAAGTAGCGTTTCGGTAGTGCCTCAAAATACGAGTTCCGAGCAGTGCTCAAACACTCAAATTTGTAAAAGCCTTAATACTAAAACAGGTCAAAGCAGAGTTAGATAAATTCATGGACATCTGCTCCTGGATTTGCAACTGTTTATAATTGGATAAATCAGTTCAAACGTGGCCGTATATCTACAAAAGATGAGCATAGTTTTGGACGTCCAGTGGAAGTGACTACTTCCGAAATTATTGAAAAATCCATTATATGAATTTAAGTGATCGATGAATACAAGTTTGCAAAGTACTTGAGGTCACAGGCATATCACAAGATACAGTGTTTCCAATTTCGCACGAAAAATTAGGTGAGAAATATGTATATTATTATCATATGTCGAAAACAAGACAAATTAACACAGCTAGTTTTAACACATAACCTTAAATTTATTACGGCCTATCAGCTGTTTAATTAAATCAGCTGATTTTTACGAATTAATATAAAACAACTGTAATTTTAATATAACTATTAATTATAAATTAAAGATTTATTTCATATTCTTAAACCGGTCAAACGTCTTCGTGTTTTCCTTAGTGTAGTAGTTATGACGAGTGTCTCACACGCACAAGGTCCCTGGTTCGATTCCAAGCGAAAACAGTAATTCTAAATTATAGTTAATTTTATGTAAGACCTTAGACGTTCAAAATACACTGTTGTATCTAGTCTATTAGTATACATGTTTCTTGCATCACGCATCACACAAAATCCATCACTACCTGCCCTAAAACACGATACATGTTGATAATCTCGGCAAGGTGGTGGTGGTGTGGGGTGCCGGGTTTGCTCTCAGTGGAGAATAAAAGCAATCATGTGGTTGACTCTGAGGCTCTTCCGTCGCAATCCAGACGAATTTCTGCGTAGATAGATAACTGTAGACAAAAAATTTCTATATTCCAGAAATAAAGAAACAATCAAAACAGTGAGGTTTTGAAGGTGAATGAGCTCCGAAGAAGACGAAAACGGTGAAATCACCCAACCACGGTTTTTTTTTTTTGGATACACATACGGAATCATCTTTATCGATTACATGGAAATCGAAAAACTGAATAACTGGTGTATTATGCGTCGTTATTGAACCAGCTGAGGGAAGAAATCAAGAAAAAACAACCTCATTTGGAAAATAAAAGTTCATCTTTCATAAAGTGTGCACACCTGCGCAGTTTCGATGGAAAAATTTTGAAATCAAAGTTCTTATTACTACTACATCCACAGTATTCACCGGATTTGGCCCCCAGCAACTTCGTTTTATTTCCAAACTTGAAAAAAATTTTTCGGTGGAAACAAAAAAATTATCTTAAAACCCAGAATCGTTAAAAATTTACATTTTGATAGAAATGCATTACTTAATGTACTACTACAAAAGCGAAATAAATTTCCTGTTTTCTTTAAATATGAACACAAAATAATAGGTGACAAATACGTGTGATTTGTAACAACTGATAGTTTTGTTGATGCGTCATACTTTTAGGAAAGTTATTACAACACAATGGGGTTGATTTGAATTGTCCTCGTCTAAAACAACCGTGAGGAAGATTTGCACAACGTTCTGCTCCGTGTGGTTTCAACAACAGGCTATTTTAGAAATTCAACGTTTTTACATAATTTATTTTTAAAAGCCAATTTCACTTGTCAAAATGAAGACGCATTACAATACAAACCGTATCATTACGTATACGAGTAAACCGGTTATATTAGGTCGGGCATGAAAGCAGCCAGTCTTTGATTTAAATCTCTTAACTGCATTCATAAAAAATAATTGATTAACCGTCTAATGAAGTCTACCCGTATTTAACGAAGAGGATCTAATGATGTTTGCTTAAAAGCATTGCAGAAATTTATGTGACAATGATATTGTACGAGCAACGGCGGAAAGAACGGTTGAGTGAACAGTTGCTGGTAGCCTATTCTAGTTCGCATCTTGAAAACAGGTTTCCGTATTTGGTGAGATGCAGATTAAAGTTCTGGCGCTTTTAAATAGGCTACTAGGTTTGCGTACGTTGGGTAAGAGTGTTGTAAAGAAAAGGCAGCGAGTTTTAATTCATATTTAACGAAGTAACAAAAAGAAAAACGTTTTAAAATTTATTATTTTAAAGCAAAGATAGGAAAGAGAAATATTAGTAGCTCATTAATAGTCTAACTGTAGATTATCTTAGAGTCATAGATTTCTGGTACAGTTAAGTAATTATGTGATGAACCGATGAAGAAGTAGAGTAGCCTACTAGAAAAACGGAGATGTGCGCATGCGCTGTTTCCTATCATTCGTTTTTGCTTAGCAGTCTGTAAACGTCATCCGTGCTGTTCAGATCGTATGTACATTTCTGAAAACATTTATCATTAACAAAAATATTTTACAACCGAAGAAGATGAGTGAGATAAAAAATATTATGAAACAAATTGATCATATATAATTATATTTATAATAAGTAATAATATTTTAATAAATTTACTGTTCATGAAAATACTTATTCTGAATTAAGAGTATTTAGGTATGTCAATTACCCGCGCATACCTTCACTCGTTTGGTTAATTACAAAATAGTAAACTGCAATATATTTATGTATTTTATGATAATGATTAACATGTGGCTAAATTTTTTATTTTTATTTTTCTTAAAGTCAGCTTTAAAATAAAACGTATTGCGCATTGATTTTCACGGTTTGAAAACGGAATTTACAAAAAATCGCTCTAAATTATTATGGTGTAATTTTGTTCACGTTGAAATATTCATAATCTAAAACAACGTTAAATTCCAAATAAAACATTTGGGGAATAAATAAAACCGTACAACTTGATCAACGCAGGCCGGTTTTTTTTTTTTTTTTTTTTTTTGTTAACTCAACACCAAAATATTGATTCTTTTATTTTAAATTTTGTAAACTTCCATGAATGATTAGTTAAGGACATTGCTTTTTTCTCACTTTCGATTATTTCCTTAAAAATCCAGTTTTGGAAACTTCCGATAAAAACGAGAAAACGTTATAGTTTCAGAATTCCTGATAGATTGCTCAAATTAGTTAAACATTGCTACCTTATGTTAAACAAGAGAAATATATATTTCAAAGTAAGTGGAAGAATAAATGTAAGAATGTTGTCAATTTTTTTTATCTAATTTTCTTTGTGGGTGGGGTAACATTTTGAGTTTTTTTACCAAAAAAGATCTCGAAAATAATTTATTTGTAAGAATATAAAAACTACTCTTATATGTAGGTGAATTTTTATGTGCGAAATTTCATCGAAGTGAGTCATTCTATATCTGTTTGTATGAGCTTGTGTTCATCGAAAGAATTGACTGATTTTGATGGACTGGTTTTGAATCGTCTATTAGAAATTCGTACGTAAATATTTTTGTAAAAAAACAGCACTTTCTGAAAATCGATCCCGTAATCATTTTGTTCAAATCTACGAGTAGTCTACAAAAACTCAAAATAAGAATTATATGGACTTATTACTACAAAAATCCTTTTCGTTGGCAATCGACAAAAATTGGAAAAATTAGATTTTTTGAAATCTGACTGATTAGAACAGTCATCCTAAATAATAAACATTGGACAACAATAGAGAGTAAATAAAAAATTACCTTTTTTTATTTGGTACATGACAAATAATGATTGTCCATTACGTAACCTCAACGTAAGCAAATTTTGACGCACCTGTAACTTCCGAAATATATAAATTAATTATTATTGATAAAAAAGTCCTGAAACATATTTCGACCCGGCTTCTATGAAGAATACCTGTTGGTATTCAGAATTAATAAAAAAAAAACAACAGTTTGGTTATAAACGTCTATTTAGTGGAAGGATTATGAATGCAATTACCACAACAAACAAAGCGAGACAACTTCATATCCTTGCCCGAGTCTGAGATGAATTAATCAAAATACTGTCGCCCACGGCGTCGTTTCTAAAACAGAACGTCAGCACTCGACTTGGAGAGCCGCTCAACATGTTTACCAAAATAAAAATAAATCAACCGCTTGCCAACAGATGCGCCCCACCATTGACTACATGTACAGCCACCATTATAAAAAGCGTGCCCGATATCAGCGGTTAAAGTCCAAGTAATTGGACTATCTGCCGCTACGAACGCTCCAATATACAAAGGGCATGGTGTGGAGCCATTCAAGGAAATAGACACTACTTTTATCTATTTGACTGTGGTTGAACACTGCTGCAAGATGCCACCAGAAGCTCAAAAGCTTTCATAAGGGTTATCATTCTAGTACGTTTGTATTCACTGGCTCCAACTATAGAACTATGGGAAAATAACTTATTTGAAAGCGGATCTACAATTGGGAATATTGGTGACTTTACGTTCCCTGTGACAGAAAAATCACCGGTGATAGATACAAGTGATATTTTTGTTGATACATCATACTTGTACGAAAGTAGCAGATATTTCGTACACAATGCGATGATTTAAGGAACCATTGCACGTTAGTGTATGTATATAAATCAAGCTCTCTAAACTTAATACAACACTGTACTGTAGCCTGAATGTCTCCTAAGTATTTTTAAAAGTAATTTTGTTCGTAATTTTATTATTTTAATTTAGAGTCATACAACTTTTTTTATTAATAAATAAAAATAAATATTGGAACGGTTATGCTTCCAAATAAAAATAAATAACATTTTACACAATTCTTTGTCGAAACAAACTTAAATATGCTAAAAAATATAATCATTATAAAGTAATTGACGTCTAAATTAAAGATGTATGTACTGTTTTTATTTCTGCTATGAATGTTATTAACTTTTTGAGAACGCTAATATATTTTTTTTCCAATTTTGTATGTGTTGAGACATTTTGAATTGCTCCGTGTACTCTGCAGAAATACGTTTTGATAATGAATGAAGGCAGTGCGAAACACGTCAATAAATAATCTAGGAAAGGTAGACGAGTGTAGGCCTATTCAACAAAATAATAATAGCTTTTTTCTAAAGCTTTTGCAACACAATCTAAAACAGAACGTACAGATTCCAGGAGAATAAATTAACTATTCCATTTAACTCATGATCGATTTTTCACAATCACCATACTTTTTTGAATGAAAAAGTAAAAATAATGATAACTTAAAGTGAAGACCTTAAACAGTCGACAATTATCTTCTCCAATCTAAAAACGTTCTCCAATATTCTTTCAGGCCAAAAATTAACTGACAACCTGTTTTTAACCACGATGTAAATAATAACGAAAACAATTAAATATAATTTTTGTGCTTTATTTTGTCCTTCTAAGCGTTTAAACAATTTTAATTACAGAGATTCGCGTTTCAGTGCAAATACAGCATGAGGCACCTACGGTTCATATGTTACAAAATTCAAACTGCTCAAACTTATGGAAAAGACAGGAAGGGGTGCAGTAGAAACAGCGCATGCCCAGTGTCACTATTAACCTACAGCGCATGCACCACCTTCACACCTAACACATTGCAGATCTGTCGGCGTTATTGATACAATATAAACGTGTCTTAATTAAATTATATAATACATAATTGTAGACATATTGTACTATTCTGAGAAAATATTTTAAGTATGCGCGATGCGGCAAGAACACGTGTATACCGGAACCGAACCAGTCTGTACTAACACTTCCGCATCCGTATTCCTGTTCTCGCGTAAAACAGATCAACTGTCAACGCGTTAACACAGGTCGGTGTTGATATTCAACAATCATTTTTATAGAGCAATAGCATTTAAATAAGCTTTCACAGGATACCGCGGTCACTTTGCATACAATGGGCTATATAGTACTACGATTGTACAATGTTCTGTGAAAGATGGCCGGTGGTAAAGTTATAAATAGTTCGATTTAGTAAATAATATTTAGGCCAGTATACATAAGGTGAATAATGTATAGAATTCTCAAAACACCTTAGCATTTCTGTATTGTGTGTTTGTGTCACATAAAACATTGGACAAAATTGAAAAATCTCTTTCAAATTAAAAAACAAGTTAATTTGTGACAATTTGTGAAGCCTCAAAATAGTTTTTGTTACAAAATTTCAGAACAATAAGTACATTCGGATCTAAAAATAAATACAATTTTTTTTACATTGTTAAAAATAGTTTTGGAATTACGATTTTTGAAATAAATAATACATATTTTTACTCTTTTTCTATTTTCTATTTAAATTTTTTTAACGGTTTAACGTCTTTACTTTTGGCCAGTTAGTTTAATTAGAATACAGGATCGACGTAAATACAGAAAAAACAACGGTAGTTTCTTACATACTGGAACCTATGCACAGGAGTTGTAGCGACCCATATTGACATTTTAATTAATACACCTTAAAGTACAGACCTTCCATAATTTCAGAATCCGTTTTTTTTTTAATGGATTTCTACCAATCTGTTTTCCGGTGCACTTTGGTGGATAATAAAAGCTCGGAAGTTTCTTTTTAAATTTTTATAAAATAATTTTACTCATGTAGCTCATAAAATACCTAGTCAAAACATTCTACTCTAGGTAGAGTTATAAGTTATTGCAAACTTTTCATGAAACACCTGTATATTTGAAAGACTTTTTGACAAATTCTGACGAAATGTCTTGCTTTTATAGCTTCTGCGACTAATTTTTTGGGCAAATAATTTGAATGTTTTATGTAATAACAGTTGCTTTTCTTTCTCTTCATAATATGCAGTCCAAATGTCTTCGCACGCCAGCCACATGGACTTATTAAACTCCTTGATGATGACGTCCTGGCCTTGGGTCCAAAAGTCCCATAAACTGTAGGATCTTTTTAAGAAAATCCGCTTGTAGAACGGTCAGTCCTTTGATCATTATTTCAAATATTTTGCTTTTTTCCTCATAAAACGTACATTTCAAAAGTACATCTACTGCGATCTCTTACTACAGCCGCAAAGATGGTCTATTGTACGATACCCATCCTTTGCGTACGTTCTGTAAAACTCCTGTTCTATAACCATTGTATCACTTTCCTCATTTTCCACTTAGAATAGTCTAATGATATATTTTTTTTATTTATTTAATCAATAGCCTACAACAACTAAGTTCAACTTATCCAGTAGTTACAATTGCAAATATGTCACTGTCACAGTATTAGATAGAAATCATTCCTATGAATGACTCCGAACACTCTCTCATATGGTAACATAATCACTGCACCAGGTCTTCTCGTCTTGTCCTCTTCAGTCTCCGCTCCACATTCCTGCCCGCAATCATCTCCCGCACTGCGGTGTTAACATGATTGTGAAGCCTACGTTCATGCTTCTCCGCTACGGATCTTAGCACATCCCTTACAGTGTCCATATTAAGATCTTTATGGATATTATCATTCTTAACATACCATGGCGCACCAACAATCGCGCACAGTACCTTATTTCGAAAAGACTGTATTACAACAGTCTTTTTTTCCTTCTGACGTGCGCTTTCAAATTCAACTTCGTGTCTAAAGTCATTTCCAAGTGCATTGCCTCCAGTTTAGCCGGACTGACTTGTGAGTTTACATATACGAGTGTATTTATTATAGTCCTATTTGTAAAATTCACGTGAGTAGATTTAGCCTCATTCAGCTTGATACGCCACTTTTGCGTGCATGAACAAATGTTGGCTAGAGCTTACTGGGAATTCAAAATGTCCACAAAAAACTGATTTTCCACTTTGTTATCAATTTTTGAATGGAACACAAATCAATATAAAACTCTATTAATAAAGACGTGTAATCAACTGTCTATTGTATAGTATTAGTAAATATTTGCCTAATTATTAAGTGATATCCGGGTAAATAGATTTACATTGGGTGCTGTATGAAAGTCTTACCGGCAGCCTGACACAGTTTGGTACGCCAGTTTCCTCAACAGGTGTTTTCACTTTATTCTGCATATTTCTATCGATCAGATGCAACACTTATACACTGCACCATCTTGGACCGGTTAGCTCGCGCCTATTCTAGCCTGCAACTTACAAGACGCTCCTTGGGACATATGTCAATATAAACATTGCACAAACTTTCATACAGTCAATTAAAATATTAAAATAACGTTTAAACGAGGAATTTATGCACACAAACTTTTTGCTAGAGTCTAAGTTCCCCCCCCCAAAAAATAAAATAAAATAACAAATAACAGTAAAACTAATGTACCGTCAAATTCACTTGGAAATTTGTATAATTTCTCAAAATGTTTTGGTGAGATTTTGCTGTTAAAACACAACTTTATTTGTTTCGATGCAATCCAAAAACTGTCAAGTCTTTCGACTGCTATAATGTACGGACATAGAACTGTACTTCGTATAGTTCGTCAGAAACAGTGAGGGGTGGTTAGAATTGAGACCTTCCTCGCCTAAAAGTCGCATGCTCTTGTGTTCTTTAATAAACAGCACAACAGTTAACGGTCACTAGCTGTTAAATGTTAAAAAGATATTAAAATAATTTAAATCCGAAGAGAAAGGCCAGTTGAAAGTCGGGAGTTGATCGATTGAAACCGTTTAACAATTTGCAACCGGTCGAATTGTGAGCAACGCGCATTAATTTTAAACTTGTAGGCGTGCGCATGAACAATTGTAACGGATATAGAAATAATGGCAGTTACTCTTTTACTTTGACTAATAAAACAAATTATTTACTTTCGATTTTTATTTCTGTTCGACCTCGACCTACTGCTCATAACACGTGCAACGTATTTAGAATAAATAGCGTACATATTGCTCCAACTTTCATGCACAGTTTGATCTGGAAATTTTGAAAAAGTAACATTTTTGACAGAAATAACCAAAAATTAACGCAGCTCTCTTGCTGTCGTAACGGAAATGAGTTAAAAATACTTGTTTTACCCCATACTCACTTGAAATAGTGATTTAATTATAATAATCAGCATTAAAATTTACATATTATACAACAAAAGTTAAAAAAAAGGTTACAAAAAGTTAAAAAGCCTACATACAAAAGTTAAAACTAATTGCCTTTAAATTAATCTTCATAATTTTCAACTAATTTTGTAAATTAATTTTTTGTTATAAATACGGTTAATTCATGTAGTTTTTAATGCTGATTGTGACGGCGAGAACATATTTTCAAAAAATTTTAAGACAAAAATTTCTAATTAAAAAAAAATATTTTAAATTGACGCCATTTTTAAACCATTAAATGGATTTTGCTTGGAAACGTCTTTGTCTACTAAGGTATTACTAAGATCGATTTTAGTACCAAATTTTAATTATATCGGACCAAACACACACACACACACACACACACACACACACACACACACACACACACACACACACACACACACACACACACACACACACACACACACACACACACACACACACACACACACACACACACACACACACACACACACACACACACACACACACACACACACACACACACACACACACACACACACACACACACACACACACTTAGAAGCTCTGTTATAGTCGAAAAACTTAAAGAAATATTAAAACATGGACTTGTAATGTAGTGTGTGTGTGTGTCACAAAAACTGATTAAATAATATTACCTTAAACTTACTTTGTATTCAGTCATCGTAATGTCTATAAGGGTTCAATTTTGTATTTTTACTGAAAAGTTATGGGAAGCTAGAGAGGAAAACCCATTTCCTTCGGTTCTTATAGTGCTTTTTAACTATCTAAATCTGTTACAGTATTAGAAATTTTTTAAATTTACGCCCGTAATTATTGAAATCTGTTACCATAGCAAACAATATTAATGCATTACTGTACACCAAATTTCATTAAATATTGTATTTTTTTAAGCGTATGAATTTTATAAAGGTTCAAGATAAAAAAATCTTTATAATATTTTTTTTAAATACAAAAATAATTTATCTTGTGTTTTTAATTTTACACATTTTAGACTAACATAACATAAATAATTCGTTAGGGGTAATTTTACAAAAATATATTTTTTTTTTGTTATTTTTGTTTCCATAGGACTAAATTATGCAGGTAAAACGTATTTGGAAATACTACGAATATAAATAAAAAGTACGTTAAAGTGTTGAATTACTAAAAATTTAAAACTGTTTAAACATGTAATTTTTGAAAATTATCATATTGTTAAAGAATACTACAAAAAAACTGTATTTCACAAAGTGTTATTAAATTTGGAGAATTTATAATTCTACTTTTCTTTGAAGTTTTGGAGTTGCTTTTTGAAAACGAATACCTTTATTTTTAAACAAAGTGTTTTAAACAATAGTGTTAAACAATAGTGTTTTAAAAAAAATAGTGACCATTATTATCAGTATGACATGTTTTCTTTGGCATGTTTAAGAGACCTTAGTTAGAGACCTTAGTTAGTGTTAGGCTGTGTTAGAGACCTTAGTTAGTTACATGTCACTGACTGAGTAACTACGCACAACTGTTTAGACAATGGAAGTAAAATACTCGCATATAAAAAAATCTTTACGTTTATGTGATATGATCACATTTTTTTACTTTAGGAAATTCGCTTCCATTACGTCAGCGAGACAGCTGCGTGCCACGATTATTATTTCCAAGCCATCTACTTTAAATTGAGTGTTTAATTTAAACTGAGTGTTAAATTAATTTAAATTGAGTGTTTAAGAGTTTTTCCCTTTAAACACTCTTAGTTTGGTAATAATCTAAAAATACTTCACACATTTCCAACAATGCGCCTACCGTTACCTTACCAAGACCATCTGCATGTCCTCAATCCTAGCCTCTCATCCGGTTATAAACCACATTTCCAGTGTCACTACACTGTCCAATCACATCCAGGATCTAATGGTCACTTCTTATAATATATCTACCTCTAATTTGACAGTTGATTTTTTAGTTTTCAAATCTCGTGTAGTTATACATTTAAATATGTGGTTAAATAAAAATGATATTAATGAAAGCTACTGGCTTGTATTGCTTTGGTAAAAAACACGATAACACACTATTTAAGAGTCTATGAACCTGTTGGCCATATTGAATCTATAATAGATAACATTATTAATTAATATACAGATTTATATGTTTTGGTCCAGTATTTTTAAAAGCAAAAAAAATATATACAGAATATTAAAGCACATTTCCACATGAGTCTTTTAAAATGAGATACCAGATATTATTTTATCTTAACAAATCTCTGTCGTTAAATAACATTATTTTTATGAGAAATAGATTCAATATAGTTTCAACATATTTTCACATTTTCTATCCATATGAGGAAAATCTAAGTTACACATATCTAATACACATGTCTGTACTCGGAGGAAATAATTTTAATATATGAAATAAAGCTTATTATTATATGTTGTTTTAAAATAACGGAAATTGTTTGAAATCACATAAAAACACTTAATTTGTTTAGTAATAATTATAATTAATGTGAATAATTTGTTACATGCAAAATAATAAGCAATAAGTAAACATCTTAAAAAAATAATGTTTTTCATTTATATAATACAAGGTAGCCTACAATAAAGGAGTTGATATTTTCAAAAATATTTTTTTCCCTAAAGTCTATACTTTATGCCAGTTAATGAGGACGAGGGATCAGCATAAACGGTAAGGGGGAAGCAGAGGGAGTAACTGCGGCTAGAACTAAGAACCTTTTTGCGCAGTTCAGAGACGCAGCAGACTGACCGGTGCTTTAGCCATATCGACCACCGTGTCCCCAAATAAACAAGCAATACAGTAAACCAAGTGTTAGTAAATTTTAACCGGAGGAAGAATATAGAGAGGACTAGAAGAAACAAAAAAATAGATTATAGTAATAAAAGCATTATAAACTATAAAAAACATAACTGTTCTTACCTAGAAGTAGGTAAATTATAATAACATAATATCAATTGTTATCCTAAAATAAAAACATTGTTGTTGTATATTAAAATTGTTATTTTATTATATTGTAGCAATTTTTTAAGGTTTAGTAACATTTGTTATTACTTAACGTTCATAATTTGTACAGTTAGACATCTGGGATCCACAACCTTGAAGTGCGTAGTTCAGAAACGCAACAACAAAGCGCAGAATAACGTAAAATGCCTGCTAACTGTTAAAGTAAAAAACTCTCTTTAAAGTTACGGACACAGTGAAGCAATATAATTTTTATGAGAGTAGTATAAAAAAATTAACAATTAACGGACAAATGGTAACACCCCGACCTGGGAGCAAGAAATACTTAGTTTTACAATAGGTTTTGAGAGAGTATGCACGTTGTATGCATTCTAACATGACAAAAACCAATAATAAATAATAGCTTAGAGTAGTTCGCTAACCAGAGAAAACCCTTAAACAGTTAGAAAATTACTGCTTTCATATTTTTAGGAAAAGGAAAAAAAAATTGTTAATTTTACAGAATTTTGAAAATTTTAAAACGTTAAATGATGTTTTATAAAAAAATTACTACTAAATGTACTGGTGTAATTGGATTTATTTTAAACTGAAGGATTATTCAAAATACGTCAATTTTACAGCTGTTAGGATTTAATTTGCTATTTCGTTTTTAAAGCTTAATGAAATGTTTGTTATTTGTTTTGCGAAATTTGCATTAAGTCAACGCGAGACAGTTGCGTTTCGCGAATATAAATTAAAAAAATATTTTTAAAATAAGTGGACAAAAGGTTTTTATGCTCGCGCGCCCACACGCACACACACACACACACACACACAGTGACAGCAAGAGTGACTGGGTGAGCGTGTAGTGATTAGAACTGTCAACATCCACAGCTGCTGAATGTGTTAGCATTTAACTGCGGTGTCTTTTATACTTTGTAATACGTTTACTTAGTTGCTGATTACGGGTTATTTGTTTCAGATAAAAGATAAATTATATTCGTGCTACAAAGCATTCTCGTTTATATGAATGAATCAAATTTACATAAAGCAATATAACAAAAATCAACATATAATGTGTGTTTGCTACCGTCACCATAAACATTGTGTGATGAAAGTATTTTTGCGTGTTACACTAAATAAGAACTAAAAAAATGTAGCTCTGACCGCTTTAAAATTCATAAACACTTTTTGAAAATCGTGAATACTGACACGCATAGTCAGTATTAATAACATTTTTTTTTAAATTGCATTGGAACTTAACCAAAAGGAATAATTGACGGAGCAAAGTAAGTTTTCTTTTCAACTCGACAGTTCGGCGTTTGGTTCTTTGTTACGCAGTTTTGGCCAAACGCATCACCGATTGTTTTGAAATTCGGTACGGAGATATTTTGTATAAAGCCCGAACGATGTATGTATAAGATTTTTTATCATTCACTTCCGTTTCAAAATGGTAGCGCATGTACGCAGTTTTGGACAAATACATTGACCGATAGTACGAAATTGGGTATAAAAGTACTTTGTATAAAACCGAAACGGCGTGTACTTGGCGGCCATTGGTTTACCGATGACAAGTACAGTTGCTGGCTGTTCGAGCATACAAATTTCAATAATGTTAGTCCAGTTACAGGTTACATTCGCGGGGAAGGTTATGAGTACGTCAGAGTGCTGTCGTGTAGCGGTGGTCAGGCAAGTATGCGAAGTCTGCCGTTCCTTGAACTTATAAACTTATTAAGGCCTTAAACATTTTATACGTTTCCTGATGTCTATTATTAAAGTCAATCGTTGGGTTGATTATAAATGAAATTTTAACAAAATTCCGTACGTTAGGTGTTGACACGCAAATTGTACTTGCTACTAGCCCACTTTTTGAAGATTTCAAATATTATTTTTCAGTATTTTTTCTGAGATGGAGGACGAAGATTTTGAAAACTAGCATTTTGAATAATTTAACGGTACTATTGTTGGATAATCATTCCTACATATGAAATTCACCGAATCAGTGCAAATTCTTTTATTTCCTTGCTCTATGCCTAACCACCTTATAGGCTATAACAAAACCAATCATCAAACCAACCAAATTACCGAACTTCACCAGTAGGTATTATATCTATATTATTGGCGAAATTCAGTTGAAAAATGAGATAAGTGGCAGCCATCATGGTATGACCCAGACTCGGGACCTTGAATGAGCACCAATCCGGCCTCTGTGATCACGTGTGTGTGCGCGTGTGTGTGTGTGTGTTTTAGCACGCTAACGATTCCAATTTCGATCCGACTTGATTCATACTTAACACGAAAATCGATTATGGTAATAGCTTGGACAAGCTCGTTATCCAGTGAAATTAGTTTAACTAGTATCATAATGGAGGAAATTTCACTTTTTCAAATGTATCACATTTGTGTTTTAAATGTTTTTAGAAAATGTACTTCACTGTCGTAACCAGCGTTTTAAACTGCATAAATGAACATTTTTAATTTTCAAAATCGATAGAAATTAATAAATTTAAGTTGACGGTTATCATTTAAATACAATTTTGTTATTTTCAATACAATTTGAAAGTTTAAAATGTTGATATACGTAAATTTTAATGCTGGATATGATAAATAAATCGGAATTTCAAAAAAGGGCAAGATAAAGAAAAATATTTTGGAAAATTGCTTCAACCACGTCAGCGAGACAGCTGCGTGCCGCGATTTTTTTCTCACGGGAAATAAAAAAAAACCTTTATCGTAAAGTCCTTAAAACTTAATTTTCAATATTAGCCTCACGTCTCGTGTTTCACTCATTTTGACAGGTCTTCGAAACGACCACGTGATCTCATTCCTTTTCAAACACTGTGATCGAGCTCTCCGATGTTTGGCAAAGTGACGTAATCGGTAATTACACAGTTTTGCAGAACACGAGTTTCGGAAGATATGACATCAAGTTTCTCATAATTTCGAAAGGTTAATTGAAGCTAATCGTACGTGGGTGGTGTTTTATGAAATACCTTTAGAATCCGTACAGCTGGCTGCTTGAAGCGCTAGTGACGAAATAGTTGGCCAACGTTTGTACTCTTAATTTGTACAAATTAGAACAAGACGCGGTAGTTAATTCAAAGCAATCGCGAGACGAAACTGACGTGATGGAAGCCAATTTAAAACAAAAATAATAATAAAGTTTGATAACATCTTGTAAGGATAATTCGATATGGAAATATTTTTGAGCTGTACAAGACAAATACAATAATTAATATCCGCACTCAACGCTCTCAATGACGCGAAGAAACGGAAGATTTGGAATTAACGCACTTTATATATATAGGGGGATTCAGTGGTCGATGTGATAAAGGCACCGTTCAGTCTGTTGCATTTCTGAACTGCGCACCTTATGATTCTTAGTTCTGGCTGCAGTTACTCCTGTTGTTTTTTCCTTACCCCTTATTAATCCTTATTATCCTTCGCCCTTATTAGTCTGACTTAAAGTATGGACGTTAAGCATATTATATATATATATATATATATATATATATATATATATATATATATAACGTATAACTCAATAGTCGATTTAATGTTTAGTATTGGTGCTCATTTTAAAGTTATGTGTTTGAATCGTACCATGGTAGCCGCTCCAATAGCTCATTTTCCAATCGAAATTCGCTATGAATTAACCTTATGAAAAATTTTTTATTTTTATCTTAGCTACAAGTTTTTGAAAATTTGTTATTTATAATTCTGTCCTTTTGTTTTTCTTTTTAATTATCGAAACGATTTGGTATTAGAAAATAATCGTATGTGACAAAATAAATGCAGTAAAATTACACTTATCTTTCATTCTACTCAACAGATACTAAATAAAATATCAACAATTCTTTCTTTTAAATATCAACAACAGGTTTCTTATATTCAACAATCCTATTTGTTTCTTATTGTTCTTGCGAGTCTTGGACTCTGATTCAACTCAACAATTCAGTATTTGGTGTGTATGGTTTGGCAAACGCATTCATGGATTGTTTTCTTTGTTACTAAGGTACCTCGTACAAGGCGACGAGTGCCTAAGATGGTTTTTTATTTACTTCCGTTTCAAGATGGTGGCCTCTGATTTAACGATGACGAGTGTAGTTATTTCTTGTGGTATTGGCTGAACGGCAAGACCTATCACAATCTTAATAGGTTCACGCAGAGAAATTGAATACAATTTCAAATAAAAGTAAACCAGTACAATTTTTCCTAAATATTACGGTTGGCTGTTAAATTGTAAAGTTTTGTAAAGCGCTGTAGTGGAGCGGTGACCAGGTAAATATTAAAAATTAAAATACAAAAATCAAAAATTAACTACGAAGAATAAGGCCCTAATAGTATAATCTGTACATTGTGTATAGGAAAAACAAACTTGAATCTATGAAATTAAAGGCATTTTCTTATTGTTTTCAAATTTTGTACGAAAGTATCTAGCGAAAAGCTTACGTATTTGCAGATTTTTTTATTTACTTCCGTTTCAATATGGCGGCCTCTGATTTAACGAAAACAATTGTAGTCGTTATTACTTGTAAAATTGGCTGAACGGTAACAACTATCACAATTTTGATATGTCCACGTGGAGAAAAAGAATACAATAGTATTTAGCCAAGAAGAATAGTAAAAATTTAGCCAGTATTTTTTTTAATATTACGGTTATCTGTTAAATTGGTGAAAACAGCGTGTAAATTGGTGGTGGTCTTGTAACGCTGGCCAGGCACTTAAGAATTAATTGCGAGGAATAATGTTTTTTGAACTATTAGTATGAAAAATAAATAAAAACCTATGAAATAAATAGATGTTCTTTATCGATATTAATGTACGGCGATGATAGCACTCATGTGCTTTTCGCCAAAAGCCGTAATATATATATATATATATATATATATATATATATCGATATTATAAAGATACACTGAAATGTGATTTACAGCAGAAATTCAGGCATTCCTTCAGTACGTAATTAATCAACCCAGTCTACGTTAATATGGGCCTAATCAAAATAC
This sequence comes from Callitettix versicolor, assembly GCA_022606455.1. Taxonomy (NCBI): domain Eukaryota; kingdom Metazoa; phylum Arthropoda; class Insecta; order Hemiptera; family Cercopidae; genus Callitettix; species Callitettix versicolor. Next base: position 31,041,706 of record CM040187.1, read on the forward strand.
CTGCGAATAATTAAAAATACTTAATAAAAACCAGTTTTGCCGATTAATGTATTACGTCATATTGTTTGTCTTAGTGTACCTCCACAGGAGAAACTAATCACAGACTAAACACACCCATTAATTAAATTAACATAGAGATTACCGTGTGTACGCTATCGGCGTAGGCCGAGCCGTGGTACAGTGGCCGCCCTGCAACAACTGGAAGGAATATTTTAATAGAAAGTTAATTAGAATCGTCTATAAAGTTTAATATTGCACTGCATTAGGAACGCTTTCTAACTTCGGGTTTAACTGCAAAATTAAGCAATAAAAACGGTTGATTTAATTGTCTTCTAGGCTAGATGCTTTACGTTAATGGTTGTTTTAGTGCAGTTTCAGGAATTCGGTGTTTGAAATAATTATGTGCGAATAAATATCGATCGAGAAAGAGGTTAGGGATCCGGATTCATTTACTCTTGGTGTGGAATCCTTGTTGAAGGTCCCTGGTTCAGCTTCGGTTAAGATTGATGTTTTTTTTTACTTCTGTTAAAAAATGAACAATCATCTATTATATATATATATATATATATATATATATATATATATATATATATATATATATATATATATAGAGATAATTCAGGGGGTGGTTATATAGGTCAGAACAAGGGAAAATACTGTAACTGTTACTTTTACTACCTATCCGTAATTTATTTTCTAAATAATTCTCATCTCTAAAACAACCTAATCGATTTAGTTGAAAATTTCCAAGTTACTCGTACATTTAATGATCTAGTTCAACAAGAACAGAACATTTTTTCCAATAACCCGTTTTCAAAATGGCTGTATTTAAACATTTTGAAGGAGACTAACACAAAAACAGAATTTGTTATACAAAAACATCTACAGTATATTGCTGTAGACTGTTTTATTTTTAATCTAACTGTAAAAACTATCTAACAAAAGTAACAGTAAAACAGAACGTATTAATTTGATACATTTCAACATTGAAAATCTTTTATGTCAAAAACTAACGAAAATGTTTTACTTTTTTTCATTCAGTATATTCAACCCATAACCTAGTTTGCCTTTAATACTCTAACATTTGATTTAAGTAATTTTGATTAAAACCACAATTGATTTTGTTTATAGTTTGGACGACATCGCTACTCACGTTTTCTTTCAACCTTTTCAAACTAGCGGCTGTTTAAAATGTTTTAAAGTTACACTTTTACGAAAATCACATTTCAGTACTAAAATAATAAAATACCATTAAAATTTCTTGGTTTATCCGAAAATAATAATCAAGTTGGTCACTACAACAACAAAAGTAGCAGTTTCAAAAGAAGCTATTTTTTCTTACACATAATCTTTAATTTTTTTAAATGAAGCCTTTACTATTGAGACAACTACTGAATATTTATTCTGAGCTACGTATACAACTACATCAGAATAACTTACCTCTATAAAAAAACCCAACAATTCGTTAACCATCAGAGATAATATTTTATTATATAAATTATGTATTTTTTTAATATTCTAATGTAAATATCATACCTGCATTGTATTGTAAGTACTAGTGAAACGTCTTTCTAAAACGTCATTTACCTGCAAAAGAGATAAAAAATACGCCAAAAAAATTATTTAAAAAAATGAAGTAACGTAAACAACAATTTTATAAGATCAGCGTAACAATAACATTTTAAAATATATCCCATAACCTAAATATTTTAGACAACATATTTGAAACATAATTACCGTTTAATATTTAACTTTATTAAATTTGAAACAATGCTTGAAAACACATGGGAAAAATAATCCTTCCAAGTCGTCATTCATCCTTATCTTTCATTATCTAATTTATTTTGAAAAAATAGTTTCATTTTGCGTAACTCCGAACTTTAGATCACTTCTGCGTGCGGCGCGTGTGTGCGTGTCTGAACGAAAATTAATTTTGATATAACTTGAAAAAGTTCGTAAAAAATTGTGATTTTTTTATTTTTTATAAATAAAAATCGGAACTGATTTTTTTGTCAGAAACCATTAGTTTATGCTAACTGTTTCTTTTAAAACTTCTTATTTATTTTTAAAATTTTACACAATGATTTGAGCTGTGCAGTTTTACATGACGTTAGATAGGTCGCGGTAATTCTGAAATAATGAGCTTTTTACATTCTACAAATTTTAAATTCTGAATATATAATTACTTTGAAGATATGTTTACAAATACCTTGTTTCGTTTAAATAAATAAATACGTTAACCTAGCTTAGATATTATATACTGTAGTTATAGTAAAAGATCAATGGTTTTATATTAATTCAGCTGGTCTCTTTGAGCACTCAACTAAACGGTTACAATGTGCACGTGTTCTTCAACTAAGGAAAAATACCAAAACCAAAACAACACAATGTTTTCATACAATACGCGTGTACTGTTATCGAAAAGGAGGAAGAAAATAGGACAGAAATAAAAATATGAAATGCGTTTCCTCGTTCGTTACATATTTCCGTTACATACTTCCGTTCTGCAGATGTTTTTCTATTCACTTTTCGCTGAAACATTGCCCAATACGTTTCGTACCGGCTCTTATCGATAAACTGTGAAGACATGGTTTTTTAAATATAAATTAATTCCAGAAAAAAGTTTATTATTCTTGAGAAATTCGTTTAAAAAATCGTTTATGTTGCTTACAGTTTAAAAGAAAAAATCGTTTCTACTTAGAAAAGGACAAAAGAGTCTTAGAATTTGAAAAGAACAAACCAGTCGTCTGGAATAAGAATCGGTCTCAAACAAAATGGCGTACTACAATGGCAATAAAATAGCAAAAGTTAAAACACAAGAACAAATGTCAGTAAATTACGTTTAAACGCTGAATAGAAAGCGTAAAGCGAAAACATCTTAGACTTAAACTTAGTAACAACAAACAGAAGACTTAATAAAATCGCTAAGTAACTACTGTCGTGTAGCTGAAGCTACAACTGTGTTACTTTATTAACAAATCAGTTCAAAGGTCAGTGTTGTGTCACTGGATATGTGCACAATGTTTCCGCATTACCCTGTGCAGCACTCGCGCTTGGCGGTGTGAGAGGTGAACTCGGGTTAACGAAGTGAAATAGGAAACCACAAAATTGTAATTCCGGGTTTAAGTAAACGGTAACAGACAGCGCCAAGTACTGTTAGCTCGGAAAGCGTGAAGTAAAACGTCTGGGTTGATTTTGTTAAAATTATTACAAATGCGACTTGGATAAGAGTAACTAGAAGTCTGTTGAAAGCGCAAATCAAAAATGTGTAGATTCCAGACAGGTTCTCTGTTTTGTGTTAGTTGCGCAGGATGTTATTTGCTCCATGACCGTTTATTTCGTAAATAAAAGTCAAAATTATTTATATTAGAAAAATATAAATAATTAACCTAATCTGTCATATTTCCTAATAACACAGTTCCAACACTGTTTAGCAGAAATCAGTGTCCGCGTGTATTGTTTTGAAATTCATTGTAAGAGAATTTATAATCGAAAACAATAACTCTTTTTTAACCTGATTGTTTAGTCACTTGGTAACGTATTTAATCACCTTGTGTTATAAAACAAACAAACTGTTGATTAAAACAATATTTAGCACTAATAGTTGTATTTAGATATAATAGTTGTAATAAATATAAAGGAATTTGTTGGTTTTTACCAATGTATCAGTGTCGCGTATACTGTTCTGAATTCATTTTAAGGAACTTTAAATTCAAAAACCATAATTGTTTAATCTTTCCTAAAGGCTTAGTCATCTAATAACACGTTTTTGACCATCTACTTTTAACAGTATTCAGTGATGGAGTACATGGTTTTGAATTCATTTTTTGGATTCGATATACAGTACATACTCAATTTCACCCAAACTGACGTAACTTCAATTTCTTACATTATTATATTATTGTGAGTATATTGTTTTTTTTTAATTAATTGTAAGGAACTTTAGATTTAAAAACTTCCCTGATCTAACCTAAAAATGTCGTCACCTGGTAGCGTATTTTAGTCAGACTGTTGTTTAAAAAACAAAATTATTAATTAAAAAATAGTCAGTGTCGCGTATATTGTTTTTAAATTCATTGTAAGGAACTTTAGAACTAAAAACTTTAATTCTCTAACCTAACTTGACTACTTAATCACCTGCTAATGTACTTTGATCACACTTTTACGTAAAACAACAAAACGTTTTGATGAAAACACTGTTTAGCAACAATTGCGTATATTGTTTTTTTAATTCACTGTAGGGAATTTTAAAACAAATTTTAATTCCCTAACCTAACCTAAAAACGTAGTCACCTGGTAGCGTATTTTGGTCGCACTGTTTTCTAAAACAACAAATGTGTTGGTAAAACAATGTATCAGTGTTGCGTATACTGTTCTGAATTCATTTTAAGGAACTTTAAATTCAAAAACCATAATTGTTTAACCTTTCCTGAAGGCTTAGTCATCTAATAACAGGTTTTTGACCATCTACTTTTAACAGTATTCAGTGATGGAGTACATGGTTTTGAATTCATTTTTTGGATTCGATATATGCGTACATACCCAATTTCACCCAACCTGACGTAACTTCAAGTTCAGTTTTTATAACATTATTTTGCATATATTTCCTGTATTAGAAATTAAAATCACAAACTATTTCTTTGCAAGGTTTAAATCATTACATGTGTTATTTTAAAGTTCTTGTATGTAGGAATGGTGTCCATTTTTTGGTTTAAAGATACAGGGAATAAACAATACAAATAAAAAAATATACGAGATATAAAATATCATACACAAGATTAAAAAATCGTATTTCCACATAGGCCTATATTATCTTTAAGTCGAGATATCAAAATTTTATCTTAATAGTTATATGTATCATTAATTAACATTAACTAAATCTATGAACAATGTTTTACTACTGTTTGTGTTAAAATAATCCAACAAACGTTTAGTATAATTTGTAATTTTCATAATCCATTATTTAACTGCTGTACAACATCGAAGTGTGTTCCCATAATGCTGTGACCAGGAAGGTGTGCACGCAGTTTTTACAATTCCAGTCGCGTAAAGTCATACTGAAACTTTGCGTCAGCTGTGTCCGGTAATGGCCACTAAAACGCAATTCAATTTCCCAGTAATTCCGTCAGAACCTGTAATTTTGTAATTTTTACAATAAAGCTAATTGAAAACGCAGGCAACCTACGGTGAATCAGTTTAAATGGAAATTGTAAAACCGTAGAGCCCGGAACAATTTATGCATCCAATTGTAATTTTACTGAACTACTCGCAACTGCTTTCTCTTTCTAATCTTCACGTGTGCGTGCGTGCGTGTGTGTGTGTGTGTGTGTGTGTGTGTGTGTGTGTGTGTGTGTGTGTGTGTGTGTGTGTGTGTGTGTGTGTGTGTGTGTGTGTGTGTGTGTGTGTGTGTGTGTGTGTGTGTGTGTGTGTGTGTGTGTGTGACATACATTGATAAATATTTTTTTCAATGACGTTATAAATTATTTGTTCAATATCAATCAACCTTTTACTTGTATTGTTTAAATGCCTTATTTAAATACATTTTATAAATCACTTTGTAACGTTTCTTTTAACTCTGTTACACTCTTATTCTACCTGCTTCCATCAGTACAGTGTTTTTACATCCTGCAGTTGGCCAAATCCAACACTGCTGTCAGACAAAGACATTCATGCCTGAGTTATTGACAAGTACCAAATGAAGTGCGGAACCAGACAAAACGTATCCGAAGAAGTGTCGGACAGACTGACGTGGAGTGTGGGTTATGCCGATGCAGGATTCCGCCTACACCTTGACATTTCTTAGCGGTATTCCCTACCCCAGGACTACCGGTGGCTCGGCGTTGTTGCCATTGTGTTCTTTGTAAGGAGTTGTTGAACTTTGGCGAACACATTTCTTGTCAGCGTCTGTTTGTTTGAGAGAAATGTTTGGTTAACCTGGCACCAAGTAAAATTCGAGGAAACGTCCTCAGTGAGTTGCTTCACATCAAGTAATCAGGCTGAAACATTTCTGTTATTGAACCAAAAGTAAAAATTTCGTATCATGTTTTCCTTTCATTTCTTATTTTATTTACTATACTTTTATCGAAAACACGACAAAAATAACATAACTAGTTTTTAATAACATAATTTGAAATTATATCCTAACAACTGTTCAATGAAATCAGTTGAACATTACGAATTAATATAAATAAGAAACTAACTTACGCTAGTTTTTATTTTATTTTTTGTTGTTGTTATTTTAAGGCGAGAAACACATTGAGGCTATTATCGCCTCCGTAAATGAAAGTGTGATTGTAAAGTGTTAAAGTCATAAGTGTAGTGTTGTAAGTGTGTGTTAGACTTGGGTACCGCGAGGGACGTCTAAATCCTCTCAATAGGTGCAGCTAGTTTTTAAAAATGTAACCTAAAACTTATATACCCTATCAGCTGTTCAATAAAATCAGCTGATCTTTACGAATTAATATAAAACCACTGGCCTTTTAATATAACTACCAAAATTAAATTAACGATTCATTCGAATCAAATTTCTTCGTAATCTCCGTTGTGTAGTAGTTATAACGCATGCACAACCGTAACGCGATCCCGGGCGGAAACACAGCAATATTTTATTATAATTAATTTAAAACGTATTTGCGACGCTCAAAATATACTGTTATGTATCAATATAAACATGTTCCTCGCATCACGCGTCCAGCCCTAAAACGTATTACACACATTAACATAGAACACTTACAGTAGACGCGAAAAACATCGTACAATATTTGATGAAAAAAACTCTGTAACCTCCACTTTTGATGTTTTTGAAAGAAAAAAAAATTTTGCAATTTTACCCTTTCTCCTATCCACTCTATATAAATGTACGTTTGACCTATAGTGTTTCCTTCCTAATTTTGTAAAAAAAAACACTTTGTAACCTATCTATTTTTATTAGTTTATACATAATTACTTTATAATAAACAAATAAATAGAAAGTCCGTGTTTTATAATTACCACATTTATTGTTTAATGTGTAAGCACTAGAAGTGGGTTTTCAACTGACAAATGAAAAATTAAAAGTTTCCCAGAGTTTAGGCGCCTCCTTAGTGAATACTTGTTAATGATCCTGTTCACACCGGTATCCGGGATCGACTTTGAATGAGGTTGACGACTTGTTCGTGCCCCCTCGTTTGTCGAATTTCCTTTATGGTACTCTCAGTTCGATATCACTGCTTCACAAAATTATATCTCCACGCTTAAATAAGTATTTACTTCTAAGGAAATAACACACACACACATTTCATTGAATGTACCACAAAATTTGACGTATCAGAGGTAAAGAAAAGTATTAATTTCAAAAAGCAGAAATGAAGACGAAGAAACATACAGACGCAATGACACAAAAAAAGACAGAACCAAACAGTTAAGCAGATGAAAAATACAGATAGACGAACAAACAAATAGCAATTACAAGCGAACATACTCAGGCATAAAAAAAGTAATAAAATGAAACAATATGTATATCTTTACAAATCAATATGTACATATACCCTATTGTCCTTAATTCTGATCTTATTCAACTGAAACTTAGCACACATTTTTATATTCATAATAGCTTTTACAACTTCGTTCAGCGAAAATAAAATTATTTTCATTTACAGTGAACAAATCATATTTTTTTATCATTCATAGAGTGAGAATTTCAAATACTAAATTATGTAGAATTTAATGCTCATTACAAAAGTGGAATTATATTTTAATAAATTGTAATATTATAGGAGTCCGCAAGTTTAAAGATAACTTTGTTTGTGTTGAAAATTCATACGGGCAAGTGGTAAACAATGATCACGTCATAACCTCCAACATTGTTTTAAAAAAAAAATTGTGTGAAATAATTTAAAAAAGAGGGGAAATACTGTATATAATGTAAATATTATTTACAATAATACTAATTTCGTTACTGTTTTTTATAATAAAATTATTTGAATTGATTAATTTTTATATTTACTTATTTGCATTTTATTACATTACGTAACTGAAGATATCACTGCATAATATAAAATTAAATTTATATTAATTTAAAGTGTTTTATTCCAACAATATTCCAAACAACGGGGAATATACAGGTTAAAACACTAACTATGCAAACATTAGCACGGCTCACCTAGTCCGTATTTTAAATGCTAAATACAAAAATATTTGACAAGTAAATAGCCGCTTGTGTGATGCTGTTTAGTTTAGTTACTTTTTTAAATTTCTCTGAAATACGTCAGCGAGACAGCTGCGTGTCGAATATTGTTATTATAACATATTGTTGTCAAAAATCTACAGTTTTACTGTTCAGGGTCGGGGTGGAAAACAATATTGCTCAGTAAAATGTTGGTATGCATATCGCGTTTAATTTTAGCAGCTCCCCCACCGAGCCCGGTCGAGACTACATTAAAAACATATTAAGGTTAAGTTATGGACGAATATAATAATAAAGAAATTAAAAACAGGTTTCTGGACAAATTAAAAAATGTTCGCAGTAGAACCGGTTTTGAAACATTTCTTTAATATTTAATCTTGATTTTGGCAAATTTTAACAAATTTCTTCACGGCTGGTTATGCGACAATAGCCGTCAGTCACCATTTCCTGTAAGTAGGTATTTCAATATATTCGTTCAGTAAATTAGTCAATTTTGTCAGGTAATGGGATCTTATAATGAAAGAGTTTGTTGCTGCATCGATTTTAAAATTAAAAGTTACAACACTTCATAAATTGTCCTCTGATTAGAAGATATGATTCGAAAGAACTTAATCCATAACGGAATTGTTTTTGTTTCACTATCTCCACAATTTCTTTTTGATAGGAAGTAATTAGGAGCCTGCAGAATTAAATTAGGAAACAGCTCCTGGAAGAATCCTCCGGCTTCTGAAAAAGAAGTTTGAAAAATGTGATTGAAGTAAAGTATAATTACGAACAATTAACCTTAACGGTTTTTCGCCGAAAAAAAAAAACGAACGAAGAGGAGGGAAGATTTTGAAGAACCTAATGGTACGTGAAGTATTCCCGGGGTGATTTGTGGTTATTTTGTACAATCTGCGGTCCATTGTACAATCTATATATATTAAATATTATATTTATATATTTATTAAAAAAACAGTTTCATAACAGCTTGAAGATCGTTGTCAAACAACGGTCAACATGTTAAACCGTTTCATAACAGTGGGAAATGAAAATCTTTCAAAATTCGTAACTATGATTTGAACTTTTTTAAATATCGGATTTTTTTTCGTATCCAGCGTTAAAATTTGCAAAAATTAATATTAAATTAAAAATAAAAATTTATTCTAACGATGGTCAGGATTTATTTAAGAAAAGTGCTTAATTTAAAATCAGAAGAAAAATGAAAATAATGTATTAGGTACAAAACAATATTGTGAATGTGATGTTTTTGTATTGTTACAGTTTGAAAAATCGTTTCCATCATGTTAGCGAGGCAGCTGCTGTTATTTCAATATTTTCTTCGGTCTTCCACAAGGATTACATATTTCTAATGAGCGGCCCATGTTAGTTTAACTGCATAATCGTCCTCATGCATAATTTACCAAGAACAAAGTCTCACGCAAAGTGCTTTTTCATAAATATAATTACACGAATCTTGGAGAGCATGAAACGTTTCTAATTGAAGCGGCCACGAAGATCATAGATCTGTTTGGAGTAAACGATCTTTCAACGAAAACGCCGTGCGTGCGCGTGTGTGCGGGCTATTAAGGATAAACAGAACAAAATGTGCTACATTATTTAATAAAACTAGAAAAAACTAAAATACTATTGGGGAAATTGCATATAATTTTAATTAAAACAACCAGCTTGTGAGTAATTACTTGAAGCAGCAATTATATCGCTCTTGGTAACACCTTGTATGTAAATACGCAGATTTTTGTTCACTAACATCTGGTCAGAAGGATCCATTTAACATGATTAGAAGTTTTAAAATTAGAGTGTGAAATGTGATTGCACGCAAGTTTTATTCTGTTAAAATTTAATTCAGAACAGGTCCACACTTTTCTTAGAAATTAAGACAATTTTTATTTATCGTACAAGGTTTTTGTAAATGCTCGCGTAGCTTGTGTTTCATCTCGGCCCTAGGGGAATTGCACTAAATCCAAGGCTACGCATAAACAGGCATATTCTGTCGGTTTTTTTAGATTGTTTCTTTTAATTTTACACTGCGTATCCACATATAAAGTTATCAAAGTGTAAAACCAATAATCTGTCGTAACGTTTTTGGGATATTTCTCCATAATATAGATAAAAAATATGATTTGTTTTCTAAGAGAAAAGAATGTATTGATGATCATTTGAGTTCAAAAAGTGATTTCCTCCAATTTTATTTTTTTAAAGATAGTTACTCAAAAACACTGCGGTTATTATGTTGAAAATTCTTATTCGCTTTAATTTATTTTTCCAACTTCAAACTTGCTAAACAGACTAGAATTATGAAATTTCACTTGCTAATGTAATTTGTGCAAAATTATGATTAGCTTACTTTTGATAAATTATGTTTGATCAAAATAATTGACCGAATTTCAACAACGTTTAAAAAGTCGATTATAAATATCCATTTTTTTATTAACATTAATTTGGTTAAATTGTATAATGATTTTTTAAGGACGTTATGGCTGTAGCATGTTACGGTTTCTTGCCATAACCACGATTAGTAAAAAACTTCTCAGATTAAAAGTTACCTTTCCTCATTCAGTCCAGATCTGATATCGGCCAAACATAAAATATACAAATAACAACGTTATGTATAAAACTTCAGCAACACGCTGCCTGTTGCTTCTACGTAAAGCTTTTTCCACTTGTATAATTAACGAAAGCTTTTAATATTTATTAACAACACTGTTAATTGCTTAACTGTTCGGCCGTTATTTATTGTTCAACTCTGTACTTCTAATAGACTCCATCCAGTCTCTAACGTGGCATCAAATTGTTTCTAACAAACTGTACTGCATTCTACTCTAGTGTTAGCCTGCACTTTCTACTTACATTATTGAAGAAGTGAATTCACATTACGATCCATCATAGATTTTTTCCTTAGTTTAGATTTGGTAATACAAATTGCTTCTTTTTATTGTTAGTTTATAGCAAATTTCTATTGGAAAATATTCATAAAACTCTGATCCGGGACCTTCTAATGTGCGCCGATCATCTAGATCACTGCTTAAAGAGTATTTAAATTGTGTGTGTGTGTGTGTGTGTGTGTGTGTGTGTGTGTGTGTGTGTGTGTGTGTGTGTAACAGTTTCAGAATGGCGGCCATTCCATCCCATTGAAATTTCATAACTTTTTTCTTAAGTGTTTTTATGCAAATCTGATTTCCCCATCTGTGTTAAAAACAATATAAATTAGAAATCTGAATTTTCAAAATTGAATGAAGTTAGGTAATTTTATTTGACGGCGTTCTTGGTTCATGTTGTTATTGTCAGAGTAATTTAAGGGTAATTTAAATCAGCACCAACTAATATGTGGTGATTTTAATGCATATCGTTACGGTGAAACGTGAATTAAAACAAAAAAATTAAGATAAAGGACATTCTTTTGATAATTTGCTTCCATTACGTAAGCGAAACTGCTGCGTGCCACATTTAATCCTCGTCGTAAGAATTACAAAAAATGTATAGTAACGATAATATTAATCTAAAGATTTTTGTAGATCGTTAGTTTTTCTGATATCGTGTGTTCAAAAAGTGGATTTTACTTTGCTGTCTGTGATTTTGCAAATCATTAGTAAATACACTTATTGACTGATTTTTTTAAAATTTTGCTTGTAGTTCTAGTTTAATCGTATTTCTGAATCACATTTAAAAAAAAGAAGAGTTTATTGAAATCTTGCTCAAATATGGGCACAAATACACTGATGTCACCATTGTTAGTGTTTTAAATTAAAATGTAAACACTTTTTTTACTTAAGATCGTTGGTACTTAGTGGAAATCCATTTTGTGTCTTGCCAACCAAGGTTTCACTCGTTAGAACATTTTCAAGGCCACTTAACAGACTGACTTTAAAACAGCTAAAATAAATATTTAAAACAGCTTAACCTAGCTGTTTTAAATTCAGTCAGTTAAGTGGCCTTGACAATGCTAACAAGTGAAACCTTGGTTGTGGTACAATTTTGATAACAAAAAAAAGTTGTGGTACAATTTTGATACGGATTTTTGCTAGGTAAAGAAATTCTTCAATCAGTATCAAATTATGATGCAACTTTTGTTTTCGCTTATCGAAAAGTTTGTCAAGCGAAACAGCTGCGTGCTGACACTAATTTAAAATTAAAATTAGTAGGAAAGAAAGCGTTAACAAAACACCATATTTCTTCATGGCGTATAGTCTATATATCCATATTTTAACAGTGCAAAAGTGGTGGTGAGATATGGTTCTTGGAACGGTGCTATAATACTTCAGGCATGTCCACAAGTCAGTAAAGTATTGTAACAGGTCATTTTGTTCAGCTCCTACGCAGCGGGCAAGTATAATAGAATCGAAATGACTAGTCAGCCGAGCGTGACGGTCGGTTTTATGACTTTGTTTTTAAAAAAATTATTTTAAGTCCAATACTCTGTAAAGTTCAAGGACATTCCAATTATAACCGTTTAAAGTTCACTTTATTTAAAAATAGAAAAGTAGAAAACGATTCAAAAGTCATAAATGTTTACGTTTTGACGTCAAATACAGAGCACTTAAATCGTACACTACGAATGTACAGTTCGCTTCGCGGCAATACAGAAGACAAGAAATTCTTGTTAATATATAGTTTAGACCATAATTCTAATTTTAGAAACGATTTTGTTCAAAATTTAATCGTACATGTAGAATCCTGGTTCAAATAATTGTAAATTTTTGAAAATAACATAACATAAATAATGTTCGCCAACAGTCTAGATAAAAGAAAATAAACCCCGACCACCGTTCTGTGTACAAGTTTACTGTTTTTATTAAAATTGCGTACTTTGACGTTAGTGGTATTGTCCCCACTAACAATTTTTTTATTTGTGAGACATGTAATATTTTTTTTTAAAAACACAAAAATTATCTGTCCACTCTAAGATTTTGTTTTATTTCATTTTTAATTTTATTTTAAATTTTATGTAACTGATTAGTAAATAATCTTCATATATGTAAGCGAAATCTGATGAACTCATATTAGGAGATTTTCTTTTTTCCAATAGCTATTGAACGAGTTTTTCCGGAGAAAGAAAACATACATTTGTGTTCTTTGCGTTCAAGTACTTAGTTTAAACTTCAGTTAAGCTAATTGAACATGACATTGTTATACATAATAAACGTTTTTTATAGTTATGTTTTAGAGTTGTTTCTACAAGTTTCTGAATTTTTAAACCTCTTGCTATTAATTTCACAACAATCGGCGATGACGTTATTGCATTGTTAATCACGAAATCTGCCTACAATTACCAGATAAGCCCGACGCCTGGCCTTCGACACGTTTAATATTTAAGACTAACGTTTACTAAATTACTTCGTGAACTTTTGCAGGGCACGTTTAAAATTTACGTGTATTTAATAATTGTAAGTAAAAATACATAAGTAATACCGACCATGTCGTGACCGAATACAATACAACTAAAGGCCTACTTTTAAGAAACATTTCTCTTTGCGAAGGCCATATTTTATTGGGTGAGGAAATCGGCTCATTTCACGGCTAAATCGTTGGTTTTATTGTAAATCAATATGGCAGCTGTCGATATGTATCTGGGCAACCTTAGTGGGATTTACGCGCTATTATTCGGTCTTAACATATTGTATTGACTGTTTTGTTGATTTGTTATCTCTGCTCCATTTTTATTTTCCATTGGTTTACATTTTCAATAAAAAAGATTGGCTTTTTAAAATGGCGTCGAAAAAATGCGAACAAAGAAAAAAAAATTTAGTGATTAAGACTTTTACAGACACCTAAACAATTTTGGATCAGACGAGAAATGTTCAGAAGAATAAATTTGGGCGTGAAAATATTAGTTCGGAATAGATGAAAAAGAGCACTTTCTTGGAAGTTTGAAGCATTTTTAGATTTGTTTGTTTTTATTTAAGCCAAATTTTTGAAAATAACGAAGGAAATAAAAAATACAGCAAATACATCGTTTGATTCAAGATGGTCGCTGTCCATCTTAAGTCAATTAAAAAACGTAATTTATTTGGAAATCATTTAATTAAATTAATTTATGTAGAAAGTACCCATCGTTTCGTTTCTGGAAAACCATGTTACTTTACGTTTGGTACCACAGCACAAAAAGCTTGAGGCGGACAAATTGTTTAGTCTGAGTACTATGTAAGAGTTTATGGGACTGGAGCCGGAAAGAAGGGAACCTACTAGCAATACAAGGAAAGATAGGATAACCTTAAAGATTATTCCCATAAGCTTCTTCTGAAAAAGATGGACTTAGGGAGACAATAATGATTCTGGATAGAGGGGAAGTTAAAAAACTATGGTTCAATATGGTCCGAGTGAGTCCCTGAACAGGGTAGGAATGCACCACGAAGAAATTCTGAATTAGGTATACTGATAATGAATCTGAAGGTTATATAATCTATGATTACGAAGTTCTTGCCAGCAGGAGCGAAGTGTGAGGCTTCCAGAACGCTGGGTTACTCTACTTGAATGAGGTAGGCCTAGTCAGTGCATTACCCAAACTCATTAAAAGATCCTTTCTGTTGAACTAGTACCTTTTCATTGGCTTAATCGTCTGCATTAACCCAAGTGTGCACAATAGTCGGACGTTAAAAAAAAAAAAAAAAAAAAATCATTGGCTTAGTTGTATGATAAACTCTTTGATCTTGGCTGGCAAACACTGATTGAATATTAATGTAATCAAAAATCTAATCACGCATATTGTGCTAAGTTATATGAGAACAACAAAACAAATAAACGCCTTAATGATTATAAGCTCATGTAAATAATATTAACTGTTCATGAGATGTTTGGACATTTGCCAGAGAAGACTGAAGAATTCGAATTACCATTAAGATGATTAAGTAAGAGATAAGCGGAAAACACAATAGTTAGTATTCTTAAAGCTTTGAATGAGTTAAGAAAGTTATTCTTGGACGTTGTCGGAATTTCCGGAATGTTGAGCTGCCAAGTAAACCAAAACCAAGTAACCATCGACTATCAGTGGTACTAATGTGTACTGCTACTTTATAAACATATGACAAAGTAGTTACACACACTTTCTAACATTAAAAAATTAAATGAAACTGTATTGCATGGAAAAATAGTTTTATCAGCTGTTTGTGGCTATTGATATTTTCCCAATAATTTCGCACTAAAATTAAAAAATTGCATATTTTCAACACAAAAATTGGATAAATTGGAATTTTACACATATGATTTTAAAGAAAATGTACACTTATCTACATAATACAAAAATACAAAACATCATTTTTGTACAATAGGCGAACTACTAGCAATAAAGGAGCGATGTATGAATGAATATTAGCGAGTATTCACATTTTAATACTACAAAAATATACCATGTTTCTTATTTATTTAAGCGAAGCTTTTAATGTTAACTTTGTCGAGAGGATTGAATAGAAAACATGTATCCCGAATCTTTTTGATGTAACGGAAATGAGCAAACAAATTTCATCTCTCTATTTCTGTTTCTTTTTCTTCCTCCTTTTCGATAACAGTACACACGTATTATATGAAAACTTGTGTTGCTTTGGTTTTGGTATTTTTCCTTAACTAAAGAACACGTGCACGTTGTAACATTTTAGAATACATTATTATAGCTCAAGAACTGTTCAATGAAATCAGCTGATCGTTACAAATTAATATAAAACAACTCATCTTTTACTGTAACTACAGTAAATAATGTCTAAACTAGATTCACATATTTATTTACTTAAACAAAACAAAACTTTAGTAAACATACCTTCAAACTAATTATATATTCAGCAAAGATATTAACAAAAGCTGTGATTCTGTCGGTAACTCCCCGAGTTCCACACGGGTACTTTTTTGTTTAGATGAAACGGTTTGTAGTACAATGGCGTCAATTATAATTTAAATACTATTTATTATTGATCACATTTATATAAAATATTTAAAACAGATAGTGGTAAATTACACAAAAAAATTAAAAACAGAAACATGTTTTGAAACGCTTAGTTTCATAAACATATTTATTTATAAACAGTGATCATTTCACTATGACAAGAATGTACATAGATACCATAGGCTCACTGGTAGCTATAAATTAACATGAGCGATACTATTATGATTTTCTATTTTTTTCTTAAAAAAAACCTCTTAAAGAAGTATTTACTTCAAAAATATTGTAAACCTTTAATTACCCCTCAATATTTTTTCTTTTCAACCCTTACATTTTTCGTGTGTTCATACCACAAGAAGGACTATTTTCATCAATAGTGTTCGATCACATTATTTACGAGTAACAGAAAGCATCACTGAGAGACAGACAGACAGACAGATAGACGGACGGACACAGATGCAAATAAAAGCTAAGATTCCTTCGTTTTATCTACTAATCTTAACATCAGGTGATTTTGTAATTTTAAAATGTTCGTAAGTAAGTTCTAAAATACAACGCCCTTTTCTATGCTCCTCTGAACACAAGCACATATAATAATACACTCTATATTATTATTTGTTTGAAAGGTACAAAGAATGCATGCACATTATTAAAAAAAAACATTTTATCTTCAAAACAAAACAAAATTTATAGAAAACCATTAAGTCTTTCAAAAAAAAGAAGAACATATAACCTTATACAAGAGAACATTCCAAAAGTAGAAAGTGTTGCTAATTGTAATAATTATAGTTTTGCCGTTACTAAATTAACCTCATTGTTTTATTGTCCAAATCTTAAGCCAATCTTTCCATTAACAATTTAAGAATTTCTATTGTCGTTGACAGAAACATTTTCCCCATTAAACGATTTTAAATCCATTTGTATGATTGACTTTCAAAGAGGTATTGTATAAGACTAGATTTCTGTAGGTATTACAAAATAAATTAACAAATTTTATCGAATTTCTTTTATAGTTTTTTTTAGTTTTTACTAGAAATATCTCGAAAAGCAACAATTCTATAATGGCTGCTATTTTGAAACGAATTAATCGATCCATTTTTTTAAGCACTTCTTCTACCAATAAAGATAGAATTAAATGTATACACCAACACAATTATAAAAGGTATAATGTCATATAAAAGCGAAATATAGTTACTGAAAAAAATATTTTGAAGTTACAGAAATGGACTGCTGACAATAAATATGTATAAATAAATATAAATATAAAAAATATAAATACGAGCCGCAGGTCGTTCAAAATAAAAATGATAACAAATTTAAAAATCTGTAAAATCATGGATTCGTAGCATTTGTACGAAACACTCGTTTTAATGGTCCTTTTACAATGACTTATCCAAGATACTTTATTCTAAAAAAATTCTGTTATTGAACTAAAATTAAAAATCATACATAATGTTTTCTCTTTAATTTTTATTTTAATTACTATAATTTGTTCGAAAACACGATAAACACATAGATAGTTTTTAACAACATTACAAGAAACTTATTATAGCTGTTCAATGAAATCAACTGAATTTTACGAATTAATATAAAACAACTGCTTTTTTAAATAAAAGTACCATACATTGTATATACTTAATTAATTCAATTTTCTTCATGATGTAGTGGTTATCGCGAGTGCCTTACACGCGCAAAATCCCGGTTCGATCTCGAGGAAACAGAAATTTTTAATTACAATTAATTTAATATGAGACTTGCGACACTTAAATTATAGCCTACTGTTGTATCAATATAAACATGCTCCTGGCATCACACGTCCCGCAAAACCCAACAACACAACCAGCCCTAAAACATAATGCATGATGAAATAGCGGAGTAATTTCTATTATTAGTTAATATTATTTTTATAAGTTATAGATTCAATATGGCCGACATTGTCCACATTGACATTCATTTCTTCGTTGTTAAATTAATCAACAATAAATCTTTTACTTAATTTTACATTGTTCGTTCTTGCCATTTTAACGACTAACAGTCTTATTTAATTTTGACGTCAGCAAATGTAAAACTTGATTTAACCTTCACGAAATGAAATTTGCAGAATAAATCCAACCAAGACGGATACGTTACCGAGACCGGCGTGACACTTAACCAACGCCAGATATTAATCGACCAACACTTCCTATACGTTATTTTGCCGTATAAATATTGAGCTAATAAACTAGGCACTCGTATAATTATCGGTCTTGAGTTACCGTCACACACAAGGCGTTAACTTAATTTCATGTTCAATAATTTTTCATTACAGTGAACGTAACGCTGCGAGGTACGTGCAATTAGATCGAATCGAGTTATTCGTACGTGAGAACAGCTTGTATTTTTCACTTCATCATTATGTAAACACCTAGTGCGTTTTTACGTGTATCAGGTTTTAGGGCTGTTTGTGATGTTGGGTTTTGCTTAACGCTGGTGCAAAAATGTATACTGATATTTAATAGTATATTTTGCGGATCGAAAATCTCATATTGAATTATTTATAATTAAAATTTTCTGTGTTTCGGCCCGGGATCGAACCAAGATCTTTGCACGTGTGATGGGCATGTGAAAACCCCTACATTACGAAAACTACGAAGAATTTTAACCGATGAAAATATATTAAATGAATCGTTAATTTAATTTTGATAAACATGTAATAATAAGAGATGAGTTGTTTTGTATTAATTCGTAATGATCAGTTGATTTCTTTGAGCAGCTGATAGGCTATAAAACGTTTCAGGTTATGTTGTTAAAAACTAGGTAAGTTAGTGTTTCCGAACAAATTATAGTAATTAAAGAAAAAAGGAAGAGAAAACATTATACATGATTGTTTTTATTTTTTTGAATCCAAACTTAATGCCTGTCTATAACTTCATTCAAAATTTAAAATACTAATTTATGCAGATTGCAAGAGTAGATCGTATTATGAATGATAATACATGAGATAACTTTACGGCTGGCAGGGTTTTATTCTGGTATTCGTTGTGTAAAATTTTAACGTGTTTGCGTTTGTTTTTTTCAAAAATCGTAACCATCACGTCCGAAATATACCAAAGTAACTTAATAATCCATGACAATACTCACCAAACAAACATTTTATCACATATAGCATCGATTTTCAGTTTACCTGGAACAAAAACAAAAATTCTTTAGGCAATACTTCTAAATATATGAGGAAACATACAAACAAAATTAAATTATACATATTTCGTTTCATTTCATCCTTGATTTGAGATTTTTTTTTATTTTACCTTTTTTCGTTTCATTTATTGAAAATTGGGGAACATCAAATGTTTTTCAGGCATTTAGGGCTTTGATGTTTTATTAAACGTTAATTTAATGTGAACTGTATAGTGGAATTTGATCCTATAAACATATTTAATTCGATACTGTAATTCAAAACTTACAGTTAATCGTTGTATTTACTTAAGTTTAACATATAATATTAACAGTAAACAAATATAAAATTTAAATAAGTATGTTAAATGGAAAATGTGTACTTTGCAGTCGTAAGAGTAAGACATTTCTTTACGATAATGTTAAATAAACTTCTAAATATACTCATGCAGAGGTAGTCTAATATTGGGTGTTCTAGGGATACAATGAAAACTCAACCCGCTCCAAGGGCAACGTTTAATGGAAATACGCAATGTCCGCCATACAATTATATTCACATTGCCCTATCCACAAGGAAAGTGTCACAGCATCGTTCAGAATCACTTAGAAGCGATACAAAGTAAACATTTCCACCAAACGGAGATAAAAACGCGACGCTGGTAAGCGTGTCTAAGCGCGTCTCAGCCTTGATTCAGTTCCGCTCTAAATGTCAGGACACAAAGCACAAGCAACGCCGGGATTAACCGATCTCTTCTGAGGAATGCCGAACTTGGGGGAAAGTGAATCTAGCCGGGGAAAGGCGTGAAATAACTTTGACGGCCAATAACACGTCTCGTTCTGTTTGAATATGTTAAAGAAACGACGAAGGAAAACGTTCGGATGATGTATCTATATTGTGTTAAGGACATTAATATTCTGTAGATTAATGGTGTGTGTGTTTAAGGCGGTCCGGAGGAATTCTTGAGGAATGTCCCTGGTTGATAAATGGTCCGGTAGGCTACTAAGGGAGTTTGGATAACGAAAAGTGTAATCTATGTGGCATACTCTCACAGCTCATTCTTTACAGACTTTTTACTATTAGACGTATGTGACATTGTGAAAAACAGATATTGATGAATACAGGAAGGATCTGTTTCCGGACCCCCTTAGTCCTTGAAAGTGGTTTTCACTTGTCGGTTCATCTGTAGTCGTTGTTGAAGAATAAATGTACTGACAGATTTAACGGAATAAAAAAATACATAACTCGAAACCATTTTTTTAATTTGAGAAATCTCTTTTGATCTTTTTTTTGACAACAAAAGAAATCCTAAAATTTTGTTTCTCTCCAAATCTGGTTGATCAATATTTGCTGAGTAGTTCATAACCGGTAAATGAAACGTATAATTATTTTTAAATCTTGTTACAGAATATCGGGGAAAAGTGAAATCGGTTCGGTATTTGTTCTGTTTGTGGTTAGAGGTAAAGATACAACAAAATACTTAATCAGAGTTATAGTGTGATAAAGAAATAATAAAAGGAAACCCTTTTGGAATAAAAAGAGTAGGCCTAACTAACTACAGTAATTTGATATGAAAATTGTTCATATTAAATCAGTCAAATTGCTTTACACTGACGAACATACCGATAACACAACCAGTTTCAGAGGCACAACAATACAAGTAATAAGCTACTACAGTTTAATTTTGCTTTAAAAATATTTCCTTTTTGTATTATATGAAGATATTTAATTACATTGTAATAAAACCAAAACAAACTTAGATTAATTGTGTACGTAATAAACGTAACTAACTATTCGGACAGGACTTAGGTAAAATTCGAACCCATTTTTGTCAATTTCCTTTTTCCAATTTATAGAGTACGTGTAATTTTTAGAATGTCTAAAGTTTCATTACTGTGGGTGCTTTAATTCTGCATTATGGTAAGCGACAATATAATGAAGAGCCTGTTAATTATGAAAAAATTGCATGAAAACATATGGCAATACACTAAAATAAAGGGTTTGTGACGTTAATAGCCAACACAATAAAAACTGTATAACTTTTCTTTTCTAATTTTCAGAATCCGTTTGAAATTTAAGAAATTGAATTTTACAGCGGTCTAGGTTCTATTTTCGTATTTTGAAAGTTTAAAATAGAAATTTAACGTTTATTGTGTTGATGGAATTAGAGTTTTAAAAAGGATATTTATAGAGTTAAAACAACTATTTTTGGATATTCGCTTCCATCACGACAGAGATACATACAAGTCTTTAAATAGTACGATCAATGTGGCCGAATAAACCGTAAAACGATTCCTGTATTGAATTACTTTTGGATTTATACATTCGTACATTTCGGCTGTGTCTTGTTTTGTGCAATGATTTCGAACTTGTGTTTGTAAAACAAACATGTTTAAATAGGATAATTTAAAGGTTATTTGCAAAAAATAACCACACAGTATTTTAGCTGTGAAAGTTTAGCGAACGTTTAGCACAAAGTTTAACACAAAATTGCCAACGCACTACAAATAACCTTAAACAAAATGGTTATAATGCTGTACAAAGTCCTGGCATTTACACTTTGTGGTGCGAGGCGTTCATAGCCCGTAACGAACCGCCGTTATTCCGCCTGCAGCGTTACACAGAAAGCGGGCTTCAAATTTATCGAGATCATTTTGAAAATTTACGCCTGGTAGTTTTATATCCGGTTGTAGGTTTTATTGCGCTTTTATATTTTTACGATAGTTTTACATTTACTGTTGGTAATAAATTTCACTTAACAGAAAATAATTGAAACAAATTATATTGTGAGCAATATGGCCAGTGTAAAGGTACGAAATGTGGTTATGGTAACTTAATGGTAAAATATAATATGGTATGGTTAAGTTCATGGAGAATTAAAAGTCGCAAAAGGACGAAAGATAATATCAATGAAGTTGTACAGAAAATTCTGTCATTATCTTACGGAATGGAGATTTATAATACTGATTGAACTTGGACATAAAAATACAAAACTACAAAGTAATTTGAAATATATATTTGAAATGTATGTTGGAATATTTATGTAAACTGTACAGTGCATTTGTTTTATTTAGGAATGTTTTATCGTGAATTTTATTATGCAAATATAAAAACCACAAACAAAGAAGAAAGTTTTGCTTCTACCGGATCTCAACTTTATTACAAACTTTAGGAATTAACCTTTGTAACCGCTAGTGACGGTTACGTTTTCAAAGAATTAGACTGCAGTTTTTAACGACACTCGTGTGGTGATTGGTCACATCCTTTACGAATACAGACTCTAAAGAGCCGAAAAATTAAACAAATAACTAGTCAAATAATTGCGTCACTATAATTGAAAGGTAAAGTCTATAAATAAAAGCAGCTCCTGTTCTCTCCATTTACGCACTAACCTGCAAACTTCACTTCACACACTAAATCCAGATCGGAACCACACTTAATGGACTGCCGCATTGTTCCAATCCTGGACTTATTCTATTCCTTCCACAGCGTGAGAAAACACTCCGCATCCGTAGCTTTACAGGTTTAATTACTTATTGAAATGGAAGATGTAATCGATAATGGCTGGATATATCTGTGCACAACCAGGATTGAATAATAATAGGATGAAAGCCCGCAATCTGTGACCTTGGTACAGTTTACGAATCAAACATAAATCTTGCATAAGCGGATTTCTGTTATAACTATTAACGTTACGCACTCATGTTTATTTATAACGTTCTCGGAAATAATTAAGTCGACTAGTTTGATTAAATATAAATTAATGCTCAAATAATAAAAATGTACAGAAACACGTATACAAATGGATCGGTTTTTAAAAAAAATATTGTGCAGTAATAAATTAATATTTTGTTTCCGTTCAAGTAATCTGTAGACTCGGTCAGCCATATTGAATCTGTTCCATAAAATACCAATAACTGTTGAGAGTAAAGATTAATCATTTTAAAAGTAATGTAAGTAGGAATGTGTACACCGTTTTGCGTTCTATAGATAAGTTTTGCTTTTAAATGTACACGGCAAAAAATAACAAGGAAAATGTAAAAAAATGGACCACATTCCTCTATACAAGATGTTTAAAATGAGATATCGTTATCATCAAATAACAGAGTAAACTGTGTCGTTAATTAAAATAAAATAAATTTAATATATTTTGGTTGAATTGTACCAACCTATGTACGGGCATTCTATGCCTCATGTAGGTCCTTCTTATGTAACTAAAATGTTTGTATTAAAGAAACGTTGGTAATAAATAAATAAATTAATTCATTAAATATGACCGACCAAGCAATAGAGGCTCTGAAGTAAAAGATATAATTTCTTTTTCAGGGATTCTTAGGGAGAAAATATAATGAAATTTAATGGAACCGTCTTCTTTTTAATGGAAATAAGTACTTCTTGTACTCTTTTAAGATAAAGACTAGTCGCTAGTTTTGTAAACCATATTTTCTGACCTATTTTCCAATAACATGTGAAATGATCTTCAATTCTAAGCGAAGGAACCAGTTTCCCTTTACTCAATGAAAAAAATTATTAAAAATTTTTCAGATTTAAAATAATATTTAATTTGCATTGTAACTTGAATTTCGTTGCTACAAAAGAAAAATGTAAATTTATAGTTACCGTAAAATAATTCACTGTTTTTTTACAATTTAAATTGACTGATTCAGTGTAAAAACTGAATAATACATTTTTCAATAGAGGCTCTGAAGTAATAAATATGATTTTTAAAACTAAAATGTATTTCGAATTTAAAATAATATTTAATTTATATATAAATTTGTATTTGAATTTTGTTGCTGCAAAAAACCTGTGAATTTATAGTTACCGTAAAATAATTAATCGTTTTTCCACATTTTAAATCGACTAATTCAGCGTAAATTTTATTTTTCAGAATAAAAATTTGAAAACATATTCTGGTACTCGCCAATAATGTGGTACCTTCATGGCATTAATATTTACTTTCTCTCAATGTAAATAATTATCTTAAAATTTTGTTTGCTTAAATTTAGATAATTAAACAAACCTTCTAGTCCTATTAGGTTATTTATTAAAGTCAGTTTTGAAAATTATTATCAGAAATTGCTAAAATGTGGACTATAAGTATCCAAACAAATCCTTATGGAATATATTCATAATTAATGCGGGGTATGACTGGGACAAAATTGTAAAATCAGCTTAGTTAAAAATAATCAATTCTTAAAATTACGCTCAAACTGCAGCCATGGATAAACATTTATAAGTCTAGTGTTTGCAGCCAATTTTAAGTAAAAGAAATTTACATTTAAAAAGTAAAAATACAAAAAGAAGAACATTGATTACGCTTGACTAACGTTTGAGCAAAATTTGATGAACTAATTTATGTTTGTAGTTTTTTTTCATAAATTCCAAATCGGTTATTATATATTGGAAATAATTAAAAATGCGAAAGTGTGGATTCAGTCAGGAATACAGTCTTGTAAATTAATAAAAAATATCAGATAATTAGCCATATTATTAGAATTGTTCTAAATATGTATTCCTAATCGCTGATTTCCTCTTTTAGCATTTTCTCGTCGCCGTTTCTAATACAAATGTAAAAACAAAAAACATATACTTACACGATACACGATAGCATGTATAGATTTAGAATTGCTCATATAACAGCTTTCACGTCTTATATCTATATTTTATGCGCTATTTATTTCCACAGATTGGCACACTGGTAATTTTTCGATTTTTACCTGCGTCAAAATCACAGTAAAAGAATTTTTTAATTACTGTAATTTTGTAAGAATTTTGCAATTTAGTAGTCCCCGGTTTTATTGGACGCATTTAAAACTGAACTTTCTAAGTATACAAAAACAGTAAAGCCCTCGGACATAATAGTGTAATTAATTTTAAAGTAATGACGTTTGCGATATTTTAATTCCTAGTTTCGTAATTGTTTTCAACTAGTCTCTATCATTAAGCACAATTTTTATTAAAACTCATTTAACACGGCAGCTGTACTCAATAACTAGGTCAATTGTTTCGAAATGGCATAATTTTTATCGTTGAAAACATCGTGCAAGAGTTGTAATCATAAAACATAGGTCCTTGAAGGATCTCCTAAAGGAACATCTGAGCAATTAAGTAACATACGGTAGCGATGTTACCTGTTGAGAGGATGCAATTACTACTAGCCAGTACAGATTGATGTATCGATTATGTCAATGCATCGATTTTGAAATAAATAAGAGACTGGTTCTGTCGTCCGTCATACGGTACGCCATTTTAGGATAGGAGTATGTAGACTATATGCTGGAGATCCAATCTGTAGATGAAGCGTGACTTAGGTCCGTTAGATTAGAGGACGCTTTGCATTTAGAAAGGAAAGCGAAGGAAAAAACAAGAGCAAACGATATTATCGTGATGTTCGAGTAGGCGATCTAACGTGGGAAATGTCTTGAGCGTTAAAATCTTCCAAGTTATTTTAACATATATCATGTTTTAGGGCCGGTTTTGATGTTGGATTTTGCGTAATGCTTGCCAATGTCATATTACTTATAATTGTGATTATTTCTGAACAGCTGATTTCGCACAACAGCTGTTGCTTCAGTATAATTTCAATTGAGATTACGTTAAAAATTCAATTTCTAAATAAAATGGACAGTAAAATTATTTTAAAAAAATATGTTTAAATGAAGAGTAAAGATTAAGAAAAAATGAAAGAGAAAAACTACGACGATTAGAAAATAAATTAAAACGAAAAAATGAATATAACGATGAAAATGTTACAATAAATAAAAAAGTTATGACTGAAAAGCAAAATCAACTAATTAATAAGAAAAACGAGAAATCGAGAAAAAACATGATACATGATTTAAATTTTTGGTTCGGTAACAGATATTTTTTTAAATTTAAATTGGAACGATAATTTTTATTTTTGATGTTATCGGTTAGGCGAATTGATACTTTTCGCTAAAATAAAATAGGAAACAAATTGTTGGGAGGACAAGCGTATGTAAAATTTATAAATAATGTCTAACATTCATTAGTATATAGTTTTCGTTTGAAAAGTTCCAAATTTTAACGTGGTTAGTTTACAATTCTCAATTTTTGAGCGTCGGAAAAGCATTAGTACGTAAGGAATGTTTCACTGCCTACTTGAGAAACCCCGTTTAAGCTATACTCATTATAAATTTATATTATAACTATTTCTTTATTACCTTAGCTTACTATTTGCGTATAATATGAAAACGTGATCTACCTTTCAGTTTGAAAAAATTAAAATACGTTAAAAAATATATTGCCTATTGTTTCCAAATTTTATTAATTTTTTTAGACTCACTGAGTCTAATTGATCTGCCAAAAAGTATTTAGAAAAAAATTAATTAATTAAAAAGCGAAATTGTGTGTTATGAACTCACCGTGTAGATTTCATGTTTCTAAAATTTTTTTATATACTTTACGGATTTACAGTTTCATTACAATATGTTTTCCTTAAATATTAAAACCATTTTGTCTTAGAAAGTTCTGGGCACGTACTTGTTTATCTCTTAGACAAAGTTCTTAATTATTATAGAAACACGATATATAATATTAAATATTTTAAAAGCATTAATGTCACTTTCAATTGAACAAAAAAAGGTAACATTTTACTGATAAATAAATTCATAAATTTATTTTAAATTCGAAAATTTCTAAAACATCTTTCTTTAGAAAGACATTGGGTAACAAGTTTTTTTTTAAACACATTCAACTCTTCTTTAATAAAAGTGGTAAAACTAATTTTTCAGGACTTTTGTCAATTTTGATCATTTTTGCATCAAAACGCTTTATAATACGCTCAATATTATTAATCCAAAATATAAAAATGTGGAAACAACGGGAAGATAAAAAAATTGGAAATAAAAGTGACAAACATAATTTCAAAATGACTACCGCGCGAAAGTAGGAAAGGCGTTTAAGTAGCAAAATCCATAAATTAAATGCGTGTTATTAACAACGAAAAGAATATATTTTTAAAAAATACTTCATAACTAAAAGTTTTAAATACTTCATAACCTAATAACCGGCTCGGTTGTTGGGTGTTTATTTTAGTTATTGGGTATAGGCTATAACTAGTGTTCCGTAAAACACGAATACGATTCGTTAATGGTGCTGAAATTTATCAGACAATCGACAACACTACCGTAGGCCTAATTCCAACCTAAATTAACAAAAAGAGGCACATCCCAAAGTTCACAAATAACGGCTGAAATTTTTTCAAAGTTTACAACAAGAACTGTCAAGATAATAAATGATTTATAATAAAGTGGTAACGCACATTAGCAGTAGCTCGCATGGTGACTTTTACGTATTAATATAGTTTAGTAAACTTACCATGCTCCACGCAAATTAAACATTGATGACATCAGAATATAGTTCAGTAATAAATGTCTAAGAATTGTAATTTATCTTACATTTGTCAAAATAAATTTAGCTTTCCGCAGGTTAATATATCAACAAAATGATATAGTACATACATAATAAAAGCAAAAACATAGAAACAGAGAAAGACATAACAGAACTACAAATCACTGACACTATGCTCATGGAGAGAACAGCCAAAACAATAACCAGGGACAAGAAGCAACGGTTCCAAGGCAAAGTCAAATCCAAGGAACGATCCAAATCTCTGACGAAGAAAGAAAAGCAAGATCACAACGAATGAAGCAATACTGGGCTACGAGGAAGGCACAGAGCATTGAGAAGTGATTGATTTAGTGTACACCAAAGTTGGGTGTAACAAATAAAGAGAAAAGCAAAAAATAGTTAAAATAATGACTTTTGCAAAAGTCCCGAAAAGTGCAATAAAATAGAAGCAAATAATACGAAATATTAATGAGATATAAGGAACACAAATTTGTGTAAGTTTGATAAATTTCTAAAAAATCTTTCTAAAAAATGTTATGTAATAAATTTTGTAAAGCACTAACGTATCCTTAACTACAAGCAGAAGCCAATAAACTTTTACTGCAAAATACGTTCGCAAGTTATCTATTTCAAAGTAAATTTTGAGCATATCTCATACTACAACTATAAATGTACTCTTTCATATCTTTAATACAAAACTTTAGAAATAACCACGTACATTTACTGTACGCACATAAACTACAACTCTAGTTTAATAGCTATTATAAGAAAATGTTACACATTGCTCGCGTTAACTTCCTATTTTATGAATCGTAACTCCCCCTTTCCTCCCTCCACAGCTATTTACAGAAACACATTTACAAAACAATAAAATAAAACCCACACAAGTATAATTATTTGTGTCTTTGCTATACCTCTTTCTTCTTTATTTATTTATGTACAGTTACAAGTCACACAACTTAGCCGTGCATTAAAATCACTTTCGTAACGTTGTTATGAGGCGTAAAGCCACAATAAAACGCTAAGCTGCGGTACGTACTCGAAATGAAATAAAGTGTTGTGTTTCTTTTTTAAATAAAGAATTACTTTTATTGTAACCTAAACCCAAATACGTTCTCAGACAAAACGTTGTTGTGATTATTTCTGGTTATTTCAAATATGAAAATAATTGATGGAAAAAGTGTTACAAAAATACTCCCAATGATTTGCCGCACGGAGCTGTCTCACTGATACGATAAAACGAAGTTTCATAATATTAAAACAAATGAATCGTACAAATTGAATCGTAACCGATGTAAAATATTTTAGTTTACAAGTCAAAATTTTCAATTACATAAATTAATTTGAACGCAGATTAATATAGAAGGTTCCTAATTTAAAAAATAAGTAGTTTAAGTTTCTTTAAGGTGAATTTTTAACAGATTTTGTTCAATGTTGAACTACTATACGCTGTTACTAAATTAAAATTTGTGTTATAGTCCTGAATTAAGACTAGTATGATGTCCTCTGTAATATAATTCTTCGTTATGCAATGGAAATTGGTTAATATTGACTGAAGCCTTATTCAAACCAAACCTTTTTCCACTACTCTCTGAAAAAAACCAAACAATTATTGCAACTGTAAAAAACAAGATCACGCCTAGACCTAATTTTGGGAGGAAATAAAATTTGCACTTTACTAGATTACGTAAAGTCGATTTAAAGAAAAAAATCGATTTTAATTTTAAAACATTTTCTACAAAAAAAACTTAGGCAGTGTGGAACTGGCCGACGGATGTAACTACTTCTTTTGGCATGACTGACTATACTTTTTCACTATTATGATTTAATTATTTTTATAAAGATTTAGATTTATGCAGGAAAGGGCATTGAAAATTATTTTCTTATTAAATTTCGCGTGTTTGTAAGTAAACAACTTAAATTAACTGAAACTGTCGTAGACTATAAATTTGAGTATCTTAAGCTACATAAGGGACTTTAATAATTAATCAGTTTATATTCCTACTTTTGACAGTTATACATGGCATTTATGTTGTCTAAGTATAATAATGAATAGAATATTGGTAATTACAGCATTCAAAAATTGGTATAGGTCGTATATATTAAATAATTTAACTACACAAATTTAGAAACATACATTCTTAAAATTAAGAAAAACAATAAACATAACCTCAATTGAAATGAACCTGAAGCTATTGTGCGAAATCAGCTGTTTAGAAGTAGTCACTTCCAGTCTAGATATATACAAGAACAATATACGCTGTGAGGTTTGCATTACGGAATCAAGGCGAAAGCAAACGATTATACTCATGTTTTTTCTACCGCGACCATACAAGTTTTCACTTCAAAAATATATTTTATTAATCACTAAACCCCTTTTTTGAACTAAAACGATCTATAAACAGGTAAAGAATGGAATCTTTAAGATAGATTTTTCACGTTTACAATAGCCTAATTATCAAGTTTAGTGTAAATTAAAGCTTTGAACTGGCGGACAGAAGTGTAAACCTAAATAAGTGTAATAACATAGGTTAGCCTACAATTGTTAATGTTCTAACAACATATGAAGTGTGAGTATTTGCACTAATTATTAATTTAAGTAATTAATGAATTTATGTGTATACATAATAAAAACAGCACAATCTTGTACAAATTGTGTGTAAGATATGTTTAACTGTTAACGGTCTCTACCAATTTTGTGCAATGGTATGTAGTATAATGTTTGTATTTACTACTGAATTAATTTATGTACATAATAATGTTTACATTATCATTGTATTATACTATTAAATGTAATGATACACTTAACTGGATGTAAACACTTGAAACTGTTTTGTCTCCGATGGATCGGGTGGCGTTCACTTTACTAAAAGAAAAAGAAAAATTTAATAAAAAAATAGTTGCGTACCGTGATGGACAAAACCTTACATGTCAGCTAAATCCATGAAAAAGATAAATTTTTGACGGGTCAGGTGCTCCCATATACGTTTTCAATTAAAAAGTGTTAGCTAATAAGAAATAAAGTTGTGTGATATATCAATTCGTTGATAACCACGTGTATATTGACTAATTCACTGATAACAGCTAATATATTAGGTGATTTTCCAAAGCGTCAATATTTAAAAATTAACTGAACTCGCAGTGGGATGCATAAATGATCACCAATTTTGTTACTTTTCACTTACTAATATCTGGGTGAGTGCGTGCGTGTGTGTGTGTTTAGTTAAACATATTTGTTCATCATACTTTTGTTTAATAAAAAAAACGCGTAAAACTAAAAGAGTTAAAGCATTGAATTATGCGTGAAAAAAAGTATTTTAGAAACAAAAGAAAGGATGAAAAGCAAAGCAATGGATAAGTCTTGGGTTCCGATTTTCACATCTAAAATTGATAATAAAAAAGAATAAATGATTTTAGTGTGGTTTACATAATATTCTTGAAAAATTACAGGTGATCGAGTAATTTACTTATTACAATAAAAATATTTTATAAGAATAAAACTGTAATGTTTATAATTAAAGTACTATTAGAATAAAATTGATATCATAGAAGTAATTACGATTGATACAAATTACATACAAAACTTAGAACAAAGCGGGAAACCCAATCGAACCACTGTTAAAGTCATTTATATTCAGCGCGCAGCGTATGCGCTTATTGCTTGTTTGGATTCACGGCGTATCGTCAGATCGCAATAGAAATATTATTAGAATTGCAAATGGCACATTAGAGTCACTCCGGAAATGTAATATAGGCAATAAAGTAAGATGGGCCTGGCGAGTTGGTATTTAATCTTGTGTCAACTGAAGAAACAGATCTTATCATTAGCTTGTGTGATTTTTGTTTGGAAAGCGGAAAAATATTTAATTTGTCTACGTTAATACAGAAGAACTTAATTAATTAATATTATTACTATTATATTTAATTTTAATTACAATTTTCTAAATGACTTTATTGTTCTTCAATTTTAAATTTATTCTACGGCGATGATAACTTTTATTACGGAATTTTTGTCGGAAAAAAATTAAATTCGCTTTCATAGGTCAGTCATTGAATTTTTAAATAGGATCATTATTTTAAGTGAAATCTGATAAACCGATTCTGTAAAAATAACCGTTTCTAGTTTTAAAAATAAACAAGAAAGTTTGTGCAAAGTAATTGTAACATTGATTGAAAATTTTTTAACTTTTATTAAAAACTTTGATTAACGTAGTAATATCGTTGATATGTATTACGAACGATTTTAACCAATGTATCTGTACATATATTCTGTCACACTCTGTATCGGTAAACAGTAATAAAACGATTCGATTCTATAATTTGTCCAAAGTGACCTTATAAATAAACTCGCAAACGCAAATAATATGTTACATGTTGTTTAACTCTAAGGTGTAATAAAATACTCGGAACTGTCCTCTGCTATAATAAAGTACTTCAATAAAATGTGAGGTTTGCAATTAATTGTAAATGTAATTATACATATTTAGTTTCATAAGGTCGAGACGTGTTTTCTTGTAATTATCTTTTATTGTTTGTAGTTATAAAAATCAATGTCTTCTTGTACATGTATAATTTGCCGGCTTTTATTACTTAGGTTAGTAGTAACTATATTGTGTTGTGTTCCGCAGGATTTACTTTGTCGATAGGTAACTTTTAGAGATGGGTGTAACAGTGACTGTCACAAGTATTTTTAAGTTTCAATAGTGACAAACAGAAAAATAATTGTGACAATAGATCACGGTGCTAAGTATAGTTTGGTGGAAAGTATTAGTGACAACTATAGATGATTTGTCACGTATTACTGTTTGCTTGTACTGCAATCTTGCGGCAATATTTATTAACAAAATACCCGTGACCAAGTCACAGTCACTTCTACTTCTAGTGATTCTACAAGTTTATGTGGAACTTATAACGGCGTTTAGATTTTAACATAAAAAGACTGTTAATTTTGTAGTTCAGTCTATATCATTTTTTAAAAAATAATTTATTTGTGTTTATATTGTTTGCTTTCTTGTTTTAAAAGTGTTACACTATTATTTCATTTACGAATTTATATAGGAAAATGAGCTATTGGAGCTGCTATCATAGTAACATCCAGACTCTGAATCGTTAAATGAGTAAGGATCCTAACCTGTATATCACTTTTTGAGTGATACGACCCCTCAAAACGTGACACAATCTTAACATTTGATACAAATAAACTCAAACTTGACAAAAAATCGAGTTTGGTAAAAGCTTGGACGTTTCACTAGGGAAATGCCTTCTAGTTTTAAAATGATGGCCATTTAAAACCTTTAAAATTTAATAAGTTTATATCCAAATATTTTTTTGAAAATCTGACCACCATTGTAATCTTTTAAAAAATGCTTAAGTTACCCGTTGAAATTAAGAAATTTTAATTGACGGCGGTCATGGTTCATTTTCATATTTTCAATGCAACTTGAAACTATAAATTATGCAGATTTTATTGCTGTTTATGATGGTGGAAAAACAACTTTCAGAAAGTGGGTGAAACAAAAAAGGAATTACTTTTGCAAAATTGTTTTCAACACGACAATGAGACAGCTGCGTGCGTCGATTACTATGTTTCTTAGTAAGCCTATCATTAATTTGTTAAGACAACAAATATAAATCATTATTTGTAACTTAACCTACAAATAATCAAAAACTGAATTTCCCAAAAAAAGTATTTTATCATTATACTTTAAAATAAACACATACAAACAAAATTTTCTTTAATAATATCTAGTAGACATTCAGTACAGACAATACAACACAGCTTTGTTAAGAGAGCCGATTGTAAACAAACACAATACATCCTTAAGTCACCACATTGAACGAAATACTTGTTTACTTTGTTGCGACAAGTATGACGCAACTGATAAAAATATCAGTTTTGTCAAATCACAGGTATTTTTTGTCACAATCACAGTAGTCTCAGATATTTAAAAGTAACCGATTTTCCCACTTTCAACTGCGCTTTGTATCACACACAATGTTGAAGTTTAGCGATGTTCTAAAAACTAATCACTTAACTGTTTAACTTATTAGTTTAGGTCAACAAACATTATTAGGCTTTCACCTCATCTTTCTGTCCTCCTCGCACAAAAATGTTTTTGGGTTTCCTTAGATGACACGAAAGGAAATACAGGCATTCTGAAAGTTTAAATTGGAAAGACGTTTTATTGAATTCGTCGATGATTCATTGATGTACGATGGTACAGTATATTTTTCTACTTGGTAAATAGAGTAATCGTTATAAAGAATCGTTAATCAAACATTAAACGTACAGTTTTCAAAGTGCAACAAAGGTTAACCTCCATTTTCTGTCGGGCCTCACATTAAACGTATTTCTTACTTTAGGAGCAGTTAAACTTAAACTTAAACCTTCCCTTCTGTTAAAAAGTTTACACGATTTTTTTTTTTTTTTTTTTTATTATTATAGGACTTGACAGTACCCGAGTTTGAGAAGAAACGCTATGAAGACTACAGTTGTTAATATAGTTAGAAATGTGGTAAAATAAAAGCAATAGGCCTAATACTTTCGTGAATGTTGCCCAATATCTCACTTTAACTCTCCGCATTTATTCTATTGTCTGCGAACTTCAGCATAAGCTCAATACGGTACTATCACAGGGACTCATTATTGGAACAATAGCTGATACCTGAATCCTTAGGGTGTGGTACTATATCTGGGACCTTCTTGTAAAACACTTGTGGTATTAAAGCTGAGATCTCCCTGTAAAACACTTGTAGTACTATGGCTAGGATCTTCTTGTAAAGTATTTGTGGTATTATAACTTGGATCTTCCTGCAAAACACTTGTGCTACTACTTATAGCTGAGATTTAATTAATCACCCTGTACAAATTTAAGTAATTAATCACCCTTTACAAATTAATATTTGTAGTATTATAGTTGGAATCTCCCTGTAATGCACTATGTTTAAGTCCTCATGGTGTGGTACTATAGTTGGAATGCCCCTATAAATACTTTGGTGTTATAGCTGGGATCTCTCTGTAAAACACTTATGGTACTATAGCTGAGATCTCTCTGTAAAACCCTTGTGGTACTATAGCTGGGATCTTCCTGTAAAGCACTGTCACAAAGTTCTCATGGTGTACTATCATTGGATCTCAAAGTTAGTTGATCACCACTAACGGTGTAGTACCATAAATAGAGTTTTCCTCTAAAGCAATATCACTGAGGCCTGAATGTAAAACAGTGTCACTGATTTCTCACTGTGTGGTAAGACCACTGTAAAGCGATCATTCAATATTAATGAGTCATCACTGTAACGTACTGTCTATCAGTCGTCACTTGAAGTATTACAGAGGCTACACTTTACAGACGTTTGACGCCATAGCAGAATGATAGTAAACTCAATCAACTACTGTGTAGGCCTATTTGCAATGGTAAAAAGAGAAAATCAATTGTATTTACGCACACGCTCTGTATCGTTCAGGAAAACGATATCGTTTGTACGCATATCGATTGAAAATTACCGCCCCTTCCACATATTGAGTTTCCTCTTTACAACCAGTTCTTCAAACACACATTAAATCAAACAAGTAAATACTATCGAAACGTTACGCAACCTGAAGATGAACCCGAATCCGAAACAATATTTACTCGACCCTTCCTTTCCACACTTGAACACGCTTCTGGTTTTGTTTTCCACTCAACGTAACTTTGTTCTTCAAAATGGCCGCCGAACCAGCACACAGTATGTGTTAAAGTCAGTCAACCAGAAAGATGAGCTCACCTTCGCGGGTCGTGGGACCTTTATCTGTTTTCGAAATCTTGACCTAGTATTTTCGACATCAGGTTTGACTGCGGTCGTGTTGTTAATTCAGTGTCAAATCCTTTAAATATTTTCTCCTTGCGCCAACGGATATCTAAATTAGTTTACGCTTTTTTGGAAAATAGAAATTGGAATTTATTAGTTAACTCCAGTCACGTCCGAATACCGGTTCTTCTTCATTTGTTATCGAGGCTCGGTGTGGACGTCTGTTTTCCCTTACCGTTATGCATCTTTTTTGGACGGAAACATGTGTAAATTACTCATAAACATTAGAGGCTTTTTTAGAATTTTAAGAAATCATTGAATTGAAAAAAATATATATTAAGATTATAAATAAACACAAACTATTTATTTGGAATTTGTTGATAAATTTTAAAGTATTTGTAGGTGGTCCTAAATAAAAATGTTTAAGGTTTATTGTTCACTTTTAAACTATAAATTGTACTGAAATTTTGATCGCATTTGAAAATATCACAAATAAATTTGCAAAGTTTGAGATGAAAATTTCGGATCATGAATGACTATACACAATCTTTCTCAACAACAATTAAAACTTTTAATGAGGAGATATGTGTGACGGTATAAGTGCGTAGCCTATATTATTAAAAAGTTCTGACAAAAAAGAGATAATATCTACAACTTCAGATGCCTTCATATTTCGAAGAAAGAAAATCAAACAAAATTTACTCGCTTATCAGAAACGATAATAGTAAAATGTTTATTAGTGTAAAGTGTATAGTGACGCGTAAATTAGGAACATAACAATGATTTTTCTCTACAAATCAAGTAAAAACGTAAAGTAATTGTTATACTCTTTAAATGTTCAGCAACACGTTTTTACATTATAGAGTAAGCTAAGATTACAAAAGTTGGGAATATTTGCTGAGTACATCTTTTGTGTGAAACCAGAAGCCAAGGAGAGAATACAGCTAAGATAGTGTAAGAGAACTTATGGAATTACAAGGAGGAAACAAGACGGAATATATAAGAATAATTATATTAACTGAAGGAAAAATGTAACAATAAATAACGATAGACCTACAGCACTAAACAAAAAATAAAGGAGTAAATTAAAAAATAAATAATGTTTAAGAAAACAAGATAAAGATATATAAAATTAATAATACGGAGAAAATCAAGAAAAACTATCTGGAAAAACTTAAAGTACTAATAAAATGAAAAGAATTAAAGGAATAAATATATAACAAAAATGAATTTGTAATCGAGATAAATTAAAAATGTTGATGTAACAGGAAACAGTTTTAGTAAATCTGGGTTGCCTTATGCAATAAGTCACTAATGATAAGCTGGTCATTTATAAACACTTGCTACATTCCTCTAATCGGTTTTTAACGAGTAAAGTTAAGCTAGTTTAATCGAAATCAGTTTCGCTTAGTGAAAACATTTGTATTGAAATATTCTAATTTTATGAAGAAAATAAAAATGGTAAATATTGAATGACAGATTGTTTTCAATAAAAATGAATACGTTACGTCTGTTATAGCGATAAAGTTAGGTAAACATTTTTTCCCGTATCATAGTATGTCATAACTTGTTTAACGGTTGGAAACAACTAAAATATTCTGTTTCGTAGATTTCTTATATAAGTTCTCTTAGGAGAACAATTTAAACAACTTTTATGTTAACTTCTTGCTGCTATTCAAAATGGTTTTCGTTAAAATGGGAACT
The DNA here is from genome assembly GCA_022606455.1 of Callitettix versicolor. Taxonomy (NCBI): domain Eukaryota; kingdom Metazoa; phylum Arthropoda; class Insecta; order Hemiptera; family Cercopidae; genus Callitettix; species Callitettix versicolor. The sequence goes on from CM040187.1 coordinate 31,078,756, forward strand.
GATATTCTGAAGGAATTGTAAACGCCAACTACCAAGACCTTAGGGATCTTCAGCAGAGTGAGCTAGTCAGTGGGTTGCTGGAACTTATTAAGGGCACCAATCTGCTGAACTAGGTATTTTAAGACGTAAGTTGCACAATAGGTCAATCGATCGCAGTGCCTGGGGTTGAATTATCCCTTCTTCTAGTCATAATCTTAACCTTAATCTTAACGCCAATTACGTAAACAAATTCACTGTACTTTCAAATTTGATTAAAAAACTAATTTGTCAATGAAATATCAGAAATTCGCTTTAATTGACTCATCTGGATTGTAATTTTTCCTTATTTCGTAATAAGTAAGTTATGAAATAAAGTAGCTTTCATTACCTTAAACCATTTACATCGTTTTATCAACAGTAAAATAATAAACTACAAAATTATCAAAAACGTCAGCACCATAAAAATTAACAAAAAAGAATTGCGAAAACAAAAACTAAACTACTGTTAACATTAAAATATCTTCTAAGGCATTCTCTGAAGATAATTCGCTCGAGATAGATTCCTTAAAAAGGAGGTGCAAGGAGCCCGACAAGAAGGAAATATTTACGACTAGACGCAGAGGTTAGGAATGACGATCTCACGACTCGTCCAAGGACATTCACCACTCGATATCTCAGTAATGCATTTAATAACATATCGCCACGGCCTCATGTATAAGCTGTAAATAGTTGCTGGCCGTTAGCTTGCAACACATCACGATCGCATGGAGTACGCATGCGTCCTACAACCTCATACGAGGCGCTTCGAACCTCTGCAGCCGGAAAGGTTATTGTTGTCCGACAGCCAGGAGTGGGTTAGTAATAACCGTTCAAGGTCCTGAAGAGAGAAGAGGAAATAAAAAACTACGAGACAAGCGTGGAAGAAAGAATCACCACTGGTTGACATTAAGAAGGATTAAGGAGACAACTTGTTTAATGGTCAATTTCTGTGGACGTTTATTGTTTAATTTTTTGTGTAAATATCTTATCTTTTGACATAAAATGTACTTTTTGCAGTTTATTGACTTTTGCTAACTAGTTACTTGATTTTTGTAAAGGATAAAACTATACTTAACTCTTTTTCAATCTATAATCTTTTCTATTATGAATTATAAAATGTTGGCTGTTTTATCTAGATTTAACTTCTTTTAGTAGTTTTTAAACATCTTTTATATAATTTTTATTTTTTTCTAATTTTAAGGTCATTAAGTCAGATGCAAACTGCGTACCTACAATCCTGCTCTTAAACAAATTTAAACGGAAAAACGTGCTGTTATTGAACCAAAAATAAAAATAATATCATGTGTTCTTTTACTTTTTATTTTAATTACGATAATTTGTTCGAAAACACGACATAACCTAAAACTTATCATAGCCTATCAGCTGTTCAAGGAAATCAGCTGATCTTTACGAATTAATATAAAAAAACTGACCTTTTAATATAACTACCAATATAAGCGTTAAATTAACGATTCATTTCATATATTTACATCGGTCAAACTTCTTCGTAGTTTCCGCAGTGTAGTGGTTATCACGTGCGCCTGACACGTGCAAGATCCGCGGTTCGATCCCGGGCGGAAATACAGGAAATTGTATTATAATTATTTAATATGAGACTTGCGTCACGCAAAATATAATCAATATAAATTTGTGGCCTCGTATCACGCAAAATCCAACATCACAACCAGCCCTAAAATATGATACAAGTTAAAAACGTTTTATAAAGAGAAATAGTAATCGGTTTCAAAAGCTTTTGATCGATTTGTTAATCGATTACTCTTTATTTTAAAAAGTCAGTTGATTCATAGTAACATGGGTTAAAGTTGAATATCGCATCGTAGCAAGCCTGTAATTAATCGATGATCTGCTCTCAGAGAGTATCATAACCTAATGAACCGGAATATCAAATAGTTCAGTTTCTTAAAAACAGCCAATCATTGAACACAGGCATTTATGCGTCCATTGTGGTCGCGAATTGTGAGATGATGTCATCCGGCTGAGTAACAAAAAAACTCATTTAACAGAGTAAAACAACTGTTCATCATATACACATAGACCTACTTATCTGAGTTGATACTAACTGGATTTCCATTACTGTTTTCAAATTAACATAGCTCGTGAATGCAAATAAAATGTTATTTTTGCAAATTCGTTCTCCAATTTTTGTTAAATTTATATAATTCTTAGTATTTTAAATGTAACTTAAATGTTATTTTTACTAGAAACAATTATTTTGTGATGAACTCTTATATATTAAAAATTAGAAGAGTTTCTTTTCAAATGTTTTATGAAGAGATTTTTCATAAAAGGCATGTTTATTGTGCTTGCTTTTTTCTACTTCTTTTTCTAATTTTGATATATTATTAAAATGGATTCATTTCTCGCGAAAGCATTATTTTCAATCATTTCTGTTTTATAAACTTAAGTTTGATAGCATTTTTGTGCAGAAATACTTAAATACGGGCACTAACGGAAATACAACGTAACTTAGTTGCACTATATTTTCAACACATTTAACATTTAAAAACGTAGCTCTTACTAGAATGTGTAACGTTAGTTTATGAAGTTATTAATAACGATGGCAAATTCATGTTACTATTAATTTTTATTCGAAAGTTTGATATTAATCGTTTACAAAAAAGGGTAAAAGACTTTTCAACTCTGGTTCTTCAGTTTCGGATTCAACTTTTGACCGTTTAAACTTTAAGTGTTATTTTATTTTAGAGTAAACACTTTTCAGGTAAGCCTAACACTTCGTTTGTACATAATCGCGATAGAATTTCTTAATAAACGTTTCACTTGTCGTATAGATACATATTTTTATTGTTCTCTTAGTACATTAAATATACCAGTGAGCTAATAGTGTCCTGTAAATTCGTGCCTATAGAATTACTCTTATGAAACTAAGAGTAATGAGTTTAAAACCCGTTTTTGACTTTAACGTTTTTATATTTAATATTTATTTGTTATAAATTATGTATACAAATAAGTCCATTAATAATTATTTAAATTATTAAATAACGCCTCTTACTATATGCCTTGCGGTCACAAGTATTAGGACATTAACAATTGAATATATTGTAAAAATATTTGTACATAATGTACATAAGTGTTCATTTTTTTAATAAGACATTTTGCAATACATTTTGTAATAATGACACTTATTACTTATTTTCTCCCACTTACGTCGGCCAGTTCGTCTACTGATATATTTGCTGCAGTTTTTGTTGTTCTAATCAAAGTTTTTTCACATAGGCTAAAGTTGTAGTGTGTACGTTTTAGTTTAAGTTAGACACGACTCTCAAAACGTCGTGTGTTGACCTTATGAGGATAATAACAGGAAATTGCAATATTAAAAATAACAATAATTGATTACAACCAATGTATTTTACCTAGGAATAGTCCTTTTAACAAAACTACTCACGAAATTAGATAGTTTACTTCTCCTCATCATGAAATAGTTAATTTTAACAACCTGAAACTCCGTTTGGTAGCTAATTAGTGTGTTAGCAACAAATGAAATATAAAGATCCTTAGTTTCATATTACCAACCTTATAAACTAAAAAACAAATTCTTTACACTCCTGATTTACACTTGCCGATTGTTTTGGAATTTATAAAGATAACAGTGTGCATTGTAATATAAGTAACAAGTTTGCAATTAGTCCGCCGGTTAGACAACCACCGTAATAAACTGTGAGAATATTTAACCTAATTACACAACTGTGAGATAATATACAAGCTCTGGATTAAGCTGCGAGTTGTGCCGCTGTAGAGAAACATGTGCCAAGGACTTTGCAGCTTGTTTGGCCTTTGAAACGATTTCTTTAATGGCGCAAAACGATATTGTATTATAACAACTTACTGACAACAGATCGATTTTTTGATCGTTTAGTTTGTTTATTGCCTTGTTAAAGGAAATAACAAGTACGTTTAACTGTGCGTTTGTTTTGAATTTCGATTGTCGAGTTGTTTCAGAGCTTTACACGATACACGGTGCGGTGTTGTAAATAAATGGAACACAAATATCACTGAAGCATTCTTATGTTTATAGATCACATGAAGCCTTAAGTAGCCGAATACAAACGATTGTATTCAGATACGTTCAGGTACGTTTTGGCTTGATAGCGAACAACAAAAAAAGCGCTTATGATACTTTTTTAATTTATTCCTGTATCGTATTTTTTTCAAATTTCAAATCGTTTTAATGATTTGAGTTATAAATGTTTACATAAGACTAAACTTAGGAAAACAAATTTAAAAAAAAAAATAACAATTTTTCTGTTTTTTGTTAGTCAGCTTCGTAAATTAGTACTTAAGCATACTTGGATTCATATTTTATTTGCGTTAATAAAATATGGGGTTATACTTTCAATAAACAATATTATGTTTCAAAATATATTATGAGTTTTTTCAAGAAAAAACACGTTGTCTGCATTAATTTTGCAGAACATTTTAATCTGATTCACTGCGTAAGACCACTTTTTAACTCAAGATACTTGAAACAGGAAGCACTTTCTATTTACTTCATTAAGTGAGTGAAAAACATTCCACAGGAATATCGGGTTAGTACCCTAGTATTTGAATAAAATTATAGTTACAATGTTAAAGCACTAAATGATTACTAAAAAGTTACTATTAAAATAAAGTAATATCGTTTTTTTATGTAACAAATAGGATACATATCCTACTGTAGTGATACTGGAATTTCAACTATACGAAAATATATCTGGTCGCCTCAAGGAAGCACTTCATAAATCACTAAATCTTGAAATCGTGTTAAATAAGGAAAACACCTATAATCTATCTTCATTTGCAGTCAATAAACTATGATATTCATAATAATATTATAACCATCATTTAGGCTTAAGATACTTTCATGTAAAACATAAATGAAAGAATTACCTCAATAAATGATCAACCAATAAGAAAACTAAAGGAGAAATAATAGTTTGTAGAGGAATAAGAAGAAAGAGAAACTTGACAATGATCAAATCATTATGAATTTTGGTTCAAATATTTGAAGATTGAAGTTCAACTTTTAATAAAAAAGAAATAATTAAGCATTAGTCAAATTAACGAACCAACTTGTGAATGCACTAAAAAATCAATTTTGTTCAATATTCAACAAAATTAGTTTTACAGAAAATAAAGTAAAAATTAAATGCCTGGTAACATACGAGTAATTATAAGCTTTGAAAGTTTTATGAGTGATACTTTTTAATACGAAATTAAAATCGTCATACTTAAGGACATAATTAATCAACAACAAAAATATATATATAAGTCTTTTTTTATTATCAGTGAAAATTTACAAACTGTCTTAAAACTGTCTTGCTGAAGCACAAGCGGAACATTGAACTCGATATTTTTATTATAAAATAAAATACATAAATCAATAATTTTTGTAAATTCACACACTTATCGTACGATTGATTTATTCATACCACTATTTAAAGCTGTTAACAGTGTACCATCAAACGTTTCAGATATTAAGTTATTTTGTTGTTGTTGTTGTTATTTTAAGGCGAAAAGCACATTGAGGCTATTATCGCCTCCCTAAATGTAAGTATGAGTGTAAAGTGTTAAAGTCGTAAGCATAGTATTGTAAGTGTGTGTGTTAAACTCGGGTACTGCGAGGGACGTCTAAATCCTCTCAATAGGTGCAGCTAGTCTGCACCCCTACGGGGTTTTAAGTTAAAATTTAATACATTAATGCATACGTTTGGTTCAATAACTCATTTTTATGGGCCACTTGTTAAAACGTTTTGTTTACTGTTGATATCAATATGTCTTGCGGAAAATTTAGTTTTCTTAATATAATCGTGACGAAAGATCTCCATAAAAGGGATACTTTAGCCTAAATCAAATGAGAGACATTTTACGATTAAAAATTTGTTTAAGGTTAATACTTTATGCAAGTTAGACTAATGAGGACGAGGGATAGGTTAACGGGAAAGGTAAACTACGTCTCGAATCCACGACTTTGAAATGCGCATTTCAGACCAGCGTTTCAGCCATATCGATCACAGGGGCATTTAACGAGGCAAATTCGAATGTTCTATTCGTATCAACTTCTTATAAACACTTTCTTTTAAGGCTTACCAAAAGGTACGTAACCCTTTACAGATTCACTACCTATTTATATTCTGCATAACCAACAACAGACGCACTAAACAGAATGACTAATAGCATAACTTTATGCATTTTGTCACAAGTAAAATTTACATATGACTTACCTACTCAAGTGACGTCCTAATACACTCGTTTATATAAACCTAATGGCTTCTTCTTCCTTACAATAAGCTGATAGGTTCATTACATTATAACTACCTTTCCGTATCTGGCAATCTGGGAAGCTCCTTTTTTTACGTCCGCCATTTCTACTTACTTGATCTTTTTATGCATTTGTGATCATTATTTCTTCGTTCAATGCTAATCCTCATACTTAATCCATATATCAGAAATCTTAAGTTTTTCTTCGCCATGCTAAGATGGGATCAATTGAAAAACTCTGAAGCCGTTGCAATTACGACTGGTATTCTAATCATTAGCACGTGTGTTTTGGAAAAATAAATTTGAATTTATACAGTGTGTTCCGTAAATATTGTCGGATAAATTAATGGTTGTTCCTGCACTACTGAACCGAATTCAAACAAAATGTGTTCAACTATTTATAATAAAGTTAAATAGAAAAAAATGTGAGTAGAAAAATTATTTTTACATATATCTTTTATTTAAAAATGAGCATTTAAATGTGTTTTTAAATAAACTAATTCGAAAATTAACCATTTTACAAAACATTTACAGGATATCCTTTAGTAGGAAGTTTTATGTACAACATAATTCGACAAAATACAACAAAACTCAAAATTAAACACGTTTATTAGGCACGTAAAAACAAAACTATAATTCATTTGTTTAAAACACGCTACCTGTTTGTCTAATTGTGCTGTTTACCAAAAAAAACTTGTATTTCAAAAACTACTATACAAAATTCAAGCAAAATACCAACTATTTATATTATAGATTTGAATGTCAGTAGAAAAATTATCTGCTCGAGAATAATGAGCACCCGAATCCTTGCATTCATGAATATTGAGCAATCAAATTCTAACGCTGAAGAATATTGAGCATCCGAATCCTTATGTTCTAGAATATTGAACTCCGAATCCTTACGATCAAGAATATTGAGCTCCTAAATCTTTAAGCTTGAGAATTTTGAGCATCAAAATTCTTAATTTCGTGAATATTGAGCATCCAAATCCTTACGATCTAGAATATTGAACTGCGAATCCTTACGTTCAAGAATATTCCTTTTCGATAACATTAAGTACCCGAATTTTTACGCTTGAGAATATTCAGCACGCTCAAGAGTATTGAGCACCCGAATCCTTACGCTTGAAAATATTGAGCACTCGAATGTTTACGCTCGATAATATTGAGCATCCAATTTTTCGGCTTAAATAAATTGTGCAGCTATCGGGAACCCTTTTTTGGCGATTATGACTCTACGTGGGTAAGTAAAATCATGAAATATATATTTTCTCAATGAGCCCACTTACAGCTTAAAGTTTGAGCCCTGGACTAAGCCTTGAATGCAGACGGCAATAGAGCGCGATACGATTTGGAACGTTTAAACTGTACAAAAAAAACTCTAAATGTATATTTTATAAAAATTCAAATGATTTTTTCGCAAAAAATTATAAAAACTTTCAACATCGGCTAAAATGTTTTGCTAAAATTCGTTCAACGCTTTCGGGTTTATTCAGATTGTTATTAATCCACATAATATCTAAACATTTGACATTCGTCGAATCCTGCGCATGACAATCGTGCTTCCTTCGCTCAAGCCCGAGAGAAAGCTGCGCGTGATATCCTCGTTAGTTTGCAATTTGCGGTTTCAAATATTTTCGCACAAGCGAATAGTCCAAGCTAAAAAAAAATACAGGTAGAACCGGTCAATACTTGCATAATATCCAGATCCATCCCCCGCGGCGGCGTTCCGACACGTACTCGATGGCTTCCTATTGCGTCATCACCGCCAGAAGCATTACGTTACAACGACTCCTTAGTTCGGAACCATAAAACTAACATTGATTTGCATATTACCAACTTTATATTGTTAGTCCGTACTATACGCTCGTTTCGCACGTAAAGGATATCTTTATAGCGCTACAATGTCTGTCCCCAACTGAAGCGACAAGGAATAGTAAATAGTAAATAACAGCTGAAGATCCGGTTTTTGTACTATAGGTGGTAATAATACTTTACTAGTACCGTAATGGCGGCTTGTTTTGCCAGAACTGGTTTACCTTTTGAATTTATAATAGGCCTAATACTGTTTTCAGTCTCACGTTAACGGTTTGTAAGTCGGAAAAAATAAAATGAATGGAAATTGCACAAACTTTCTCTAACTAAATCAGATACTATTGTAGTAATATTATACAGTATACTAATATTACATTAACAAGTCAAATTGTGTTCTTGACATTTAATGGATAACTTTACATCAATAACTTAACATATTGTTTGTACGGGCTTAGGTTAGAATCATACCCTCGGTGCATAAAGTGTTTTGCCTGTTTTAAGTAGGCAACAATTTTATAACTTTTATGATTGCAAACTGCATTGCAATCGGGAGTAGGCTACACTTTTGTGGAAAAATTTTAGCCCAAATCCGTAAGATGAAGGAGTCGAAAGTCCACTTAAGGGCTTGAAAATAAACAAACAACAAACAGAGTAAGTTAAATTAAAGCGTCTATAATTAAACAAAAAACCAAATTTGTGCGTGTGCGTGTTTGTGCGCACGCGCTTGTGTGTGCGTGTGTTTGTATGTGCGTGTGTGATTTTAAAAGCACACACAGCCATTCTAAAAGGGGAGTAGCTGATCCAAGAAAAATCCGATAACTCATAAAATATTATAATTTCCACTAATTTCATGCACAAGGGTAATAATTCCGTACAGGCATAAGTACATTCTTGATTTACTTCAACTAAATATATTTCAGAGTAATAAATTAAACATTTATTACAAAATTTAAAAAAATATTAATTATTTTAGTACAAATTGGTTTATTTTGGGAAGTCCCTGTCACACGGAATATATAAAATTAAATACGAAAATTAATTTAAATCAACATTATAAAAGAAATAAATTAAAATATATTTTATAATTTTTACAATATTTATGATTTTAATTGATAATTTACTTCAGATAACGAAGTCTAACTTCTTTTTTTAACTTCGCCAATTCATCGAAAATTTTTCTTGGGTCGATTTTGTTTGTTACATCTCTGTTTGCACTCATGTCCATCATGTCCAGACTAACAAATGTGTGCGCGTACGTATTCCTTCTTTCCCTCCCTTTCTCTTCATGGATACGTTACCCTCATATCAAGATCAAGGGTTGGGGTCTTACCATAATAGCCACCCGTGGTGTGTGTGTGTGTGTGTGTGTGTGTGTGTGTGTGTGTGTGTGTGTGTGTGTGTGTGTGTTTAAGTGGTTGTGTCTAAATGTTCTATTTCCGAACCATGAATTCCATTAATATTAAATTTACTTATACTGACTTCAAAATCGTTTTTTATATAAACAAATTGAGAAAAAAATTAACTAAAATATATTTAGAAAGTCTTACAGATTCAGATGAAAGTTAAAGTTGATTTACAATTTTTTTTTTTTTTTTGATAATATAATACGTAAATTTTTTTCATCATTTAGGCTACAGGCAACAATTTAGAAAAAAATATGGTTGATTTGAAGAAATTGTCATTCTGTTAAATACAAAGTTTGATTAGTTTTTTTACAAGAAAAGAGATGGAAAACAAAAGAAAAATTGGAACATTTGGGGTTTTGTTAAGTTAATTGAAATCGACCAGTCGGTTTAGCTTCCAAATATACCAGAAAGACATCCAAATAAAATTATTTTTTATTTAGAATCAAAAAGGAATACGCGTAAATCCATCATATCTCGTAATAACGTTTTCACTATCACTATACGATAAAGCGAAAGAAAAAATAGCGGGGGAAAGGCGGGGGTTCAAATAGCGAAAGGAAAATTAATATTTACGCGTTGAACTATTTTCCGTGTCTAAACGTTAAAGTTATGAAACAAACAATCAAATAAAAGCACCAACAATAATTTAGTTTTGCGTTTCTACAAGGAGCATTGGTAGATCTGTAAGAAACCGTTACCGTGGCGCAATGGCAGCTTCTACACGGAGTGCTTGTGCAAGAGATATTTATGATATAACATCGGAAACCGAGTTGGAGGACATTGCCTTAAAAAACTTACAATTATGGTGTAGAATTACAAAAGCTGTTATACAAGCCAGTGTAAACCTAATCTTTTCGTCGGGCATTAACAATGATTATTTTGTGATATTTCATGTACGTAGATTGTAATTTTTCATTTAAAAAGTGAATTTTAAATCAATGAAAATTTAAACCTATTAACAATAATTTATTCCTTAATAAATTTAATGTAATTTGTAATAAAAAAAACCATCGGTTTATTCCTATAAATTTCAAAAACTTCATTTCTCTCCATAACACTTTATTATAGTCTCCAGAATTAATTAGTAAATTATAACTTTTAAACCATATGCTAATAATTTTCTTCATACTTAAATTGCAAACAATTAGCACGTCCCTATTTGCAGTTTTATAAAGTTGTGTGAATTATAAATTATCGTATGTGTTTAAATTGTAAGTTAAAGTCAGGGAATTTTATGGAATAATTTTATTCTTAGAATTATAACAAAACAAATGAAATTCTAAAATGGATGTATGTTTTAGATCGCTTTGTATACTTCATGCCTGAGAATGACAATTTCGTCACGGAAATAATTTGGTAAGTACATTTTTACAAGGTTATATACTCCTAGGGATCACCACATATGTATATTTTCAGAAACATCCTTAAAATTGTATATTTGTAAGAACTATAGTTTTCTTTATCCTTATTTTAATTCACAATAATATAAAAATATTGTTTCACATAATTCAAAATATGATTTAGCATGATACGTTATTGATAAAAAATGTAATAGAAATTAGAAAAGGATTTTAAAAAGTTTAGAAATATTTTAAGTAATTTTGAATATATTTTACATGTAGTGAACTTTTTTTTAAATTAAAACATAAAATATTCAAACGAACATTTTAAGCTAGCAAGTTTCGTAAGTAGTACATTAATGCGCGATCCAGTCACGCTAAATAGATCGGTTTTATTATTGCCTATACTGATTTTGATATGTGGTTCAATTCATATAAAAACATCATTTCTATCCGTTCGTTAAATTCACCACAGTTTAACATGCAAGATTTAAATTCATTAACTGCAGCGTAGCTCATAATACAACGAGTTCATGCAAACCCCGCCATGACTTAAAATACTGTTAAATTCGCTTTCACAAACTAAGGCTTTGAATACATTGAGGTATAAAAGAGCAGCTAATGATCTGTTTCAATATTCCGGTCGTGTGTGTCGCCAGTCCCGCACTAAGTCACTTGTCAATTAAAGGCGACTCAGCGTTGCCCTGGTCCGCTACCAGATGTGAGAACGAACCGTATTATATTCGTATTTACTTACGCTGATTTCAGCTAATCAGTTTATCGTTTGCAAAATACAGAAAAGTGTCGAAGTTGGTAATATATCAATCGGTCTTTGGTTCGTATATTTTTTGTACACAATCTTAATATACTCTTTTGTCAGTCAGACATATTATGTGTAAATTATGTTCCTACATACAGCATGTATGAAGACATGTTAAGTAGTGTTAAAATGAATACAATAAAGGCTGTACGTGTAGCCTATAAGGGTAATTGAAATTAAGACAAAATGGTTATAAAAAATTCAACTAAATATTTTTACAGCCATTAATAGGCATTACAATATTTTCGGTTAAGCTATGCCAAAGTAAGAAGATCACGTCATGCATGAAGATTAATGTATTTTTACGGTCACTTTTGTGTCCCAAATTAGAAGATAAAATAAAAAACATAAAAAAAACAAATGTGAACTTTTACCAACAAGCGTGTTTTTATTTACTCTCGATCAGTGAATTTTTTAATTTCAAACTGATATAGAAAATTAAATTAAGATTTCTAATACGAGACAAAAAAAGAACAATTTTGAGAAAACGGAACGATTTTCAAATTTTTTTAGCCGAAACGTATTTTTTTAGAAAAAAATTAATGTAAGAAGATTTGTGTAATGTATTTCATTTTATGAATGGTATAAAAGAATTACTATATTCTTACAAGAAATACCTTATATTAGATACAAATAAGTTATTTATAGACCGTTTTCACTAACAGGCATGTTGTGTATTTATTTAAATTTTTTCTTTTTATTATTTGTGCGAACTTGGAACATTTTTATACATCAAATGGCTTTTTTATAAAATATATTAACAAACAGCACAGTAATTATTTGTAGGGAATAATATAATAACTTATTCCTAAGCTACTTTAATTCATCTTGCCATCATATAAACAAATGATTATAAATGAAACTTTTACATCAGTTGTTTCTTAAAATTAAAATTATTTTAATTATAAAAAATTACCAAATGGCTTAACTTTTGATATAACTTAAGTTGTCAAATATAAAGTTTAAAATTAAATCTCACGTTATTTGTTTATTTTAATTCTATAATTGAGCCGTAACAATTTTTTGTAACGCTATGAACGTGACTCTAGGTACTTACTTAATCCGTGACGTCAATGTTTACGGCAGTATCTGACACGGATTGACGGCCGGACAGACAGACAGACATAAAACTCCTGATTTAATTACGCCAAGGATACGCAGGATGCAATCAACCGTGACACACTCCTGAAGGCACAATAAAACAAAACCCGCCTTCGTATGATCCAATTAATTATTCAATTTAGATTTGGGTGGCGGTACCTTTGTTTTCGATAATAGATGGAATTCAATTTATCCTGTCCAGGTTTGTAAAGTATTGTTTCACAATTTCACTCTAAAAAAGTGCATTTTACGCAGAAAAGTAAAATTCGCGATGGTTTTATTCAGCGAACAAAAATTACAGTTGATTAAATTTAAAGTTAACTTGAAGAAATATGTTTCCATGTAAGCTAAAGTAAATTCATATGTTTGGAAGAGAAATATTTTTTATTTATTTTTCTATGATTTTATGGCACCAGGTCTTACTGTTGTTTAAAAGCCAACAACATTGCGTAAAATGATAATGTTATAGCCTTTAAGTTACTTTAATGCAAAAATAGCAATAGTGTGAACTATCACAAATGAATTGTAGTATTTCCATTCAGTAGCTGTAGCCTATTCATTGTCATTATTTTATTAGAGAATAAAAAGAGCTGGTTAAGCTACAAAGCCAGTAGTAGTAAAAAGATGAATTGTATTTTGTAAACTTTCCTTTCCCTTGTGTAAGAAATGAATTAAGGACAGCCGGGGTGGAAAAATAAACACAACACAGAAATTAATGAAGCAAAGTGATAAAAGAAAAATAGAACATAGATCAGTTACAATTAATATAAAACTTTAAAATTATTGAAACACAAAAATTTGAAGTTCTGTTACAACAATAGTTATATAGATCTATATAGAAAATTAATAGGCTATAACACAAAAAGTATGAAAGAGAAAAGGGCATAACAATTTTTAAAAAAACAGACCTCCAAGAAGGAATGAAACCAAAAATTATTTATAGAATATACAGTGGATACAGATAACGAACACGAATAGGCTATAACACTGAAAGGAATGAATCATAGAACCAAATTAATATATAATTAGAACGAAACAGAAAAATATCACTACGCAAACAGGAATATGAAGAAAATAAGGTACAATATACAGAAAAATAAAATAACACTAAAATAAATAAAACAGCGAATAGAGTAACGTACAGTGAGATATAGTACATAGTAGATAAATATATAGAAGAAAAAACATAAAACTAACAGGAATGAACCAGAGGAATTAATAAAATACAGCATTACAGATATACGGAAAGAGAGAAGAAAGTAAAATATAGCAGTTACAGATAAAGAAAACGAACGTTTATTAAATGGAAGAAAAGAGAGAAGACATTAAAAAACAGTAAGATACAGTAGTTACAAATATATTATAGCGGGAATGCACGTAGCACAGAGCAACTGACTTCCACCATTACGTAAACACCTACTTACATAACTCTAACCTGTTGTAGCAAATTAATAACCATTGCGGTCTGTTCTAATCAGTGCATTCTTATTCACTTCCTTCCAACTTCACAGCCTCAGAATCGTTGCCGATTTTAAAGATCGTTTCTCAAACGTTAGTTTTCGAGGGAGCCTCTGTTTCTATGTTTTAATGATGAATGGCAAAACAGTGAGTTGTGAAACTGTAGCCGTGTCTGGATAAGCACAGTTGCAAACAGTGACTGCTATAAAAATCCAGGAAGTTTGTACTTTTATGTTTTCTTCTATGTTTAGTTTTATAATTTTAAAATTTACCGAAAAATTAACTTTTTTAACATTATCACTTATTAAATCACTTATTAAAACTTATTAAGTTAGCGTTTTAATTGTGAAAGAATTGAACTTCAGATTGTTGATAAATCAATTGGCAAGTCCCATAGTTTAAAAAATTGATTTTTCTCAGTTGTCATGCGTTGTAACAGTTTAAATAAATTTACCAATTTTAATAAATCTTTGTATATGTGTAGTTTTTCCATATCTCAAAATTTTGTAAAAATAACATAGCCTATTAAATCGTCTTATCTAAAAAAATACAAAACTAACGACAACAGTGTTTTTTAATTTGTTTTACCGATTTTCTTTACTATTCTATATCAACAAAAATGTGTTTTGAGAAAATACAACAAAACAAGTTAACGTTTTCTACAAATATTCCAGTTATCTTCATTACCAAAATGTTTAGCACTTGATAAACTATACTGAAAAATTTGATACAATACTAGATCAATTTTTTTCAAACGTGAATAATAATGTACGTCAATTTGATGTCTCAAAGTATATTAAGCAATATTCATTTTTATTATCAAAATATATTTTAACACATACAAAAATATCAACTTGATTACACAAATAAAAGTGTGGCAAGTTACAGCAACACAACCTGTTTCATTCAGAGAATGTTTTCAATAAAACCGATTTCGTTGTTAGCAAGTAAGTTAAGATAAAAACGTGAAACAACGCCAAGTCAAACTATGCAGCATACGGGCCTTCAGTAGAGCGATTTGGTGCGTTCTAGACTGGTTGGTTTATTTAAAACTATCTACACGTATTTTGGTACCCTTCTCGCGTTTTCTTATTTTATAGCCTATACGTTTGCCTTACGGTCGACTGGGCATCGCGCTAACAAATAATATAATTAATAGCCCGTGTTTAAATCTTTCAATGGTGGTTCCTGTAATCCAGTTTTAAATGGATATTCATTAACGAGTACAACATTTGCAAACTTTGTGAATTGTTTTAGGGTATACTTAACCGGAAAACCACTTTCAAATTACGTAAAATATAACAGACCCCTAAGGAAGGGTTACTTGATCCACCCCTCTTACATTGCATGAGTATCCAGCAATCACAGTATTAACACGAATCAATAATTTACAGAGTTATTTATGAATGTTATTCAATATTTTGACACAGTTAATCGCAAGTTAATATCGTACAAGCTGTAGAATACAGGTGTTAAGGCTTTACTTTGAAGGAAAATCCAAGTTAGCGCCATGGCCTTAAGCAGCGTGATTGTTCAAACATAACTTTGTACTGCTACTCTCTTTCGAGTGCTATTTATAAATGAATAATGTATGAAATAACTTTAACATATTAAGGAATACTGATTGCTGTTATGTGTTACCTTAAAATATGTAATGTTTTAAACAAAATTAAGTTTAAAACGTGTAACCATGGGTTTAAGGAAATCGTTTTTTATGAGGTACGTAACAAAAAAAGAACGCAAATTTTACGAATAATATAAAGTCTAAAACCATAAAGTATAAAATCATATATCAACAAGCCACTAAAGTATAAAATCAAGTATCAACAAGCCATTACAGTATAAAAATATAAAATTATAAAATGAAGTATCAACAAGCCATTACAGTATAAAACTATCAAAGTATAAAATCAAGTATCAACAAGCCATTAAAGTATAAGACCATAAAAGTATATAATCAACAATCCATTAAAGTATAAAACTATAAAAGTATAAAATCAAGTATCAACAAGCCATTACAGTATAAAACTATAAAAGTATAAAATCAAGTATTAACAAGCCATTACAGTATAAAACTATCAAAGTATAAAATCAAGTATCAACAAGCCATTAAAGTATAAAACTATAAAAGTATAAAATCAAGTATCAACAAGCCATTAAAGTATAAAACTATAAAAGTATAAAATCAAGTATCAACAAACCATTAAAGTATAAAACAAGTGTTCGAAAGAGCGTAACATGAAATAACTATTGTTGCTTCCGAATGGAAGATATTGTATATTGTACTATTGTAGGATACATACATACAATAGTAAGTAAAAAGAATCATTTTTAAAAAATTGCTTGACTAGACACACTTCGGCCTTTATGCAGACCTCTAAATTAATCCGTGGATCTGTTGCATTAGGATAATGGTAGTGTTTTCCAAATTTTGTTGAAAACTGGAAGCAACTTCATTCCACAGCTAGGCGCAACAATTCAGCGTCAAACATTCCCTAAATTCTTTCACACTATTCCGAAATAAACTTGACTGATATCCCGTCAGTTTCGAAGAAAAAAAACAATATCTACTGGAAACGACAAAAAGCGCCGATATATATCAGCGATCGTCGTTAAATAACCTTGGAAACAGCTGATTATAAGATGATTGATTACACAAATCGCGCGGTTTAATTATGTCCGCCACAACTAAGAAGCGACTTTCCCTGAACTGGCGTGGAATATAGGCCACTTAGGGCTGGCTATTCTAGTCACGTGTTCTGCTTGGTGACGTCACTGAGCATCATTAACGGGACTGGTTGTGATCTTCTCCCTCCCTTTATCCCTCTGTCTAGTTGAGCTTGTCATTCCTCCTCTTTGCTTTGTCTACCAGTCTAAAAGTCAGGAATACTATTGTATAAATATAGACACCGAGCATGTAACCACAATTCAGATATTTCTAGAGACTATACTAATGACTAGTAAAGTTAACCTTCAATCACATTTCCTAATTCTTATTGTTATTTTAACCTTTTTATATATCAGCTGACATTGCTTAGCAATAACCTAAAACTATTTTTAGCACACATTTTGCTTAAAGTATGGGTTACGTATCATATCCATAAAGAAAATCTATAGATACCATGAAGTCAAAACACACACCTTCATTAATTGTAAGCGTTAAAGTCTCCTAAATGTGGAAATACTGTAGGTATGTTGTAATGGCTCTAGTTTTCCTAATCTGGTTTCAGATATTTTATTTTAACATGTTATCATGTTTTAGAGCTGGTTGTGATGTTATATTTTGCGGAACGCGTGATGCGAGAAATATGTTTACATTTATATATAGGCTAACAGTATATTTGCGCTTTGCAAGTTTCATATTAAATTAATTACAATAAAAAATTACGAATTGAATCAGGGACCTTGCGCTCGTGAGGCGCGCTTTGTATCCACTACACTACGGGAAATACGAAGACGTTTGACCGATTTAAGAATATGAAATGAATTGTTAATTTAATTTTGGTTGTTATATTAAAGATCATTTGTTTTATATTAATTCGTAACGACCAGCTGATTTCATTGAACAGCTGATAGGCTGTAATAAGTTTTAGGTTATATTGTTAAAAATGATCTGTTAATTTGTCGTGTTTTCGAACAAAATTATTGAAATTAAGATAAAAAAGGCAGAGAAAATTTATACATGGTTTTTATTTTTGGTTCGATAACAGAAACTCGTATTTTTTTTAGAGAATACCCTTTGGAAAATGATTTATTGAAGCAGACATCATAGTGAAACCCAAATCCGTAGCACCTCTAATCACTTTTTAAGGGGAGGTGGTTGAAATTGTATATATATATATATATATATATATATGTCTGTCTGTGGGTGTTGGTGAGTGGGTGGTTGTGGGTGTGTTTTAGCTCGATCACGTCACGATTTGTTTCGATTTGATTAAAACTTGGCACGAAAATTGATTATGGTAATAGCTTGAACAAGTTGGTTAACTAGGAAATTCCTTCGACAGTTTCCAAACTGCAATCATAAATTAGCGTTTAAAATTTTCAAAATCCTTGGGAAATTGGGAAATATTTTGACGGCGGTCAGGGTTTTAATTTCGTATTTTCAAAGTTAATGTGAAAGTTTAAAATACTAATATATGCAGGCTCTAATTCGGATTAGGATGGTTAATCAGAATTTCAGACAAGTGTAAAATTAAGAAAATATACTTATGAAAATTGGCTTCTATCATGTCAGCGAAACAGTTGACTTTACATTACTTTCTTTTAAGAATCTAGTTCGAATGTTACTGTCCGAAATCAGAAAATCGAACAATTTTTTAAAAGCAGTTACTGAGAATCGTAATTCGAATAAGCAAAAGTGAACCAAAGTTTAAATAAAAGAAATTTACTTTTCGAGATAAAATCAGGAAATCAAAACAACTTTGTTAATAACATAGCCTAGTTATTAACAACATAACCTGAAACGTGTTAGAGCTTATCAGCTGTTCAATGAAATCACCTGATCTTTACGAACATAAGATAAATCAAGTAATCTTTTAAATTAAATTAAAATAAATTAACGATTATTTCATTTTTTACATTGGTCAAACTTCTTCGTAGTTTACATAGTATAGTGGTTACGATGTGCGCCTCACTCGCGCTAAGTCCCCGGCTCGATCCCGGGCGGAAACACAGGAAAATGTTTAATTATATTTATTTTATTGAGACTTGTGGCACGCAAAATTTATCAATAGGCCTATACATGTTCTTTGCATCACGCGACGAGCAAAATCCAACATCACAACCTGCCCTAAAACATGATTCATGTTAAAAAATATTATTTTTTAATAACGCAGTAGCCTATTAACTAAATGTTAAGTAATATTTTAATATATTAGTTTAGATTATCTCTTATCAAGACAAAAGGACATGTACAATTTAAAAATAAAGACTTCTTGTTTTTTACATTCTTACATTCTTTTGTTTTTACTGGAATGACTTGTACATAATAAAAACACTTACATCCTAATGGGATTAATTAAACAATTAGAATGCACTAAAGTGCGTCTGGTGTCACTTTGGTAATTAGAGGCTTTCACACGCACAAGGACGTTCTTTTACTAATCATGACATGACAATTACAGGCAGTGTGAGGGCTTAATACACTCATAGCAACTGCTCCGTTTTTTCCCGTGCATAACACAAGACGTGAGGAGCGTAAATGATGGTTTGGATTAAGTACGCGCTTATGCGTAAATTAGTCTACCCACCCTGCCTTAACTCTGTTCATTTTTACATATTAAGTTACTTCCATTCTTAGCGTGTACAAGAGATTTTAATGCCGAACAAGCAAGTTTGAAACAGAGATCTCATAAAACCAGTCCTAGCTGTAAATGTTTTTTTTTCACTTAACGTCCATACTTTATGCCAGTTAGACTAATGAGGACGAGGGATCAGTGTTTAATGGTAAGGGAAAAGCACCGGAAATATATGTAAAAAATTAATTAATTATAAACATTACATTTATATTAACACAACGAGCCATTTGAAAATCAACTCTTTTCTGATTTTCATCCACTCTACCACAAAAATACCTGAGCACGGAATTCAAGTTCCCCTAACTTTTGGGCAGCTCCTTCTATATATACGTAGGCCTGTATATTTAACTTAGCAGGTGTGCAGTGACTTCTTCCGATTTCAATCATGATAAATTTAGGTAAAACGTATTTTTACTGAATATTATTTAAATCTATTGAAAAACTGTTTAAAAAAACGCATAGACTTTCTAAAACCAAACAAGCTTTTTATGTTTAAAAATTTTATCAAACCTTTTGTGTACAAATAGTACAGAAGCAGTAAATCAAATTTCCAGCACAATATTTAAAATAGAAAAGTAGAAAATTTACTGAGATAAAACGTAAAAAGTTCGTGCCTAATAATCAAGGTATTTGAATTTAAAATTGGAATTTAGTGTATGACATTAAAATTTAAACTTTTAAGTGTGACTTGATCGGAAAAAAGAAAATATGATTTTACTTAGTTTAATGGCCTAACAAGTAGTAAGACTTAATAACTAAAACTTAATGACGCATCAATAACGAGCTGGATACACTATATGAACAGCCCGATATAGTGAAGTATATAAAATTGGCGCTAGGCAGAACCACATCGTCAAGAAAATATATTCCCTGACACCGGAGGGGAAAACAAATGAACGGCCCAGACTATGATGGGATGATGGAGTGAATTGAGATGCCAGAGCGTTTAATATCAGAGGGTGTGGAGGATTGCTGCAGGGGACTCGGAGAGATGGCGACGACTTCTGAGGGACGCCAGGACTCACAAGTTGTAGCGCCAAGGATATGATGATAAAGAGATCTTAATATTTTTAAACTTACTATTGCGGGAAGAAAAATATGGTCAAGAAAGAGGTCATTCAACTAAAAAATCTTCTTTCAGGCAGTAATTTACGGTTGGCTTTGATAACTGAATCAAGTAAAAAGTAATTTGTTGTCTTTCTCTACTGAAAATACGTTATCAGCAATGCTTACTTTTAAAGAAATATTTCTCGATTGTTGCTGCAATTAGCGATAAGAACGGGCGAAGGAGCCGTAGGACGGTTGTTTCTGTCTGTCTAATGGTTTCCTTGCTCGCGCCAGGTTATGTTAAGCATCTGGCAACGGTCCAGAGCCAGCAAGCAGGTAGGCTCGGACCTCGGACCCGCGACAGGTACTATGACTTACCCACCTGGATGTTGTTGCAGTCTTTGGGGAATTTACTTCTGTAACGGTTATAGTTTTGACCCGCCGAAAACGGGTTCCGTTCGAAAACAAGTTGACAATCTAATAAGTAAAATAAAACTACATTCACTAACAAAACTACAGAATTACTTTTAATGTCACATTTTTTTGAAAACGAATACGTCTTATAAACTTGTATGAATGACCGGTTCTCAGACCAACAGGATTTTTGTCTAGTCGTTTTATAAAAAACTGAGGAATTTCCAGCAAAAAAGGCAATTAATTTTACTGTTTTAAAAAGTGTTGGCATTATTTTAAAACTGCAGTAATGGTGATGTTTGTAGTCCTTAAATAAATAAGACTTTTTTCCTTAACGTCCTTACTTTATGTTACTTGTACTAATGAGGACAATAGATCGGCCTTAACGAAAAAGATTAATCTTACAACAGTAATTACAGTTCCGAACTTACGAGTTTTAGTTGCGCAGTAGAGATTTAGTTGCGCAGTAGAGAAAACACAGTAGGCTGGCCGTTGTCTTAACCACCTCGATCCCACGCAACTAAGTAACTTCAAACGTAAATTTATATTTATATTTACATAATAAACACGATAATGTGTATTTCTTCTAGATTGCGAGACAGTTACAAATATTTTTTCCTGAACAAAGTTGAGCTGATTAAGACGGTGTTTTAAAGCGCAATAATTAATTTAAGTACGATACGGTCTCGCTGACGTAATGAAGGCAAAATTCCCAAAAAGTAACAAAATTTAACACCATTATTATATCAGAAATGTTTTTGTATTTTATAATAAAAACATATTAAATCTTTAATGCATAACTTTTTTATTTTACACTTTAATAAAACCTTATTTTACAGTTGTAATAAGTAAGAAAAACAACGTATTTTTCTACTTACATTGAAAAACGTAAAAACTTCGTTAATGTATTTTTTTATTAAAAGGAGAAAAACTGATATTAAAGATTAAAAACAAACTTATATCAAATGTTAACGCTCATTACGAAGATATAATAGGATATTTAAAAAGTTTAAAATAGAAGTTAAAATTTTAAAAAGTTTAGAATGTGTATGTTATTGTTCTGAACTTATTGAACGAATTTTGTTGTTAAACGAACTTCTCTAAAAAGAGTTTTATGCCAAATATAAATCAATTAGGACGCGTTAGATTAAAATATTTATTGCGTTTTATTGAAGCAATTTTTAATTCTTTTAAAAGTTTTAAACCCCAACTCAACTTTCTTTAGAAAAAACATATTTGTAAATGTTCTTCAAATTTAAGCTCGCAATCTAAAGGAAATACACATTCTTGTGTATTGTAGTTGTAAGATTACGATGTTGGGTAAATATGAGTTACTTAGGACTGGCGTGGTCAAGTTGCCCAAGACATTAGCCAGTCACTACCTTTTTTGAACTGTGCTCCTGAAGTTCATAGTTTCGGAACTACAATTACCGTTGTAAGCTTTACTCTTTACTCCAGTCCTGGTTAAAGGACCTAAAGTGATACAAATTGTATTCTATTAAAATACACGTATAAATATTCCTTTTTCACTGGATGTTCGCTAATTGTGTAGATGAACTAAACAAACGAGACGTTATGGCTAGAACAGACTAGGATATTCAGTTTTAAATATTTAGTAGACTTCAACACCGCTACCAACATCTAAATAGCCCCCTCCTCTCTAATAAGCGGTTTCAGCACATTCTGGCGTCTTCATTAGAATTTACATTTCCTGTACAACACGGTAAAAACGCGTTGTGGAAGTTGTTTGTCTCGGACAATACTAAAATAAACACCGAACGCAGCGTGAATCGAAGACGTGAAGTTATAAAACCTCGCCGCGCTGCAGACGGGTCGAAGCTTGCTAGACAAGATGTAAGGAATAGTCTAGCCGGAGAGAACAGTTCCAATAAAACAAAAGTAAAACATAACCAGTCTCACACAACCGGAAACAAACGTCCTCGATATTATTTTAGAACCAGATTGGGCTAGAAAGGGGTGATCGAAGCGTAATAATTCGATTAGTGCATTCGAGATACCGTTCGAGAGAAATACCTCGAGTCATCGGGTCCATTATCTTAGACGCTGCCTCCCACTGGTGCTCTACGGCTGTCAACGGGCTGAAGAAAACGTTTTAAATGAACTTAACAACGAAATCAAAATTGTGTTTAATGACTTTATAATTCCCTGCGTGTCCGGTGAAGGTTTGGGCGTCGGTTCCGCTTTTGATGTTATTTTTGATATGTGACTTATTAAACATATGTAGTAGTTAAAACCTATACTTACGTAAAAAACACATCGAAAAAATTACGTAGGTAGAAAATGTCTGTACTTTAATGGATTGTAGCTGTTAGTGGGTTATATCACAGCTGGATTATACAGTGTGTTTCAGTTTTGAGGTCAATTGAGAATGGTTTTTGGAGTGATTCAAACGTTGCGTAAGAAAAATGTATGTAGAAAATATAAATTTTTTAGTATCTTAAAATTAAAAACAAAATTATTCTAAAAACAAGTTATAAGATGGGTTTTAACTGCAGTGTTTCAAATTTTACGGGAAATATATTGCTAGATGTTCACGTTTATTTGTACGTCAATTTTCTTGCGATTATTAACTTTCTGGTCGAATTGTTTATCCTATTTTATTGTTTTTTTATATTTAATTTCAAGTACGCTGTATGATTCTAAGTATGGCATATAAAATTCCAACAGAATCGAAGTGCGGCATATATTTTTAAATACGTTATATTTAATTCCAGGTAAAATATTTATTTAACAGTAGCACATGCAATTTTAAGTGCTACTCAATTCCTAATACGGAATAAAGTTAGTTTCTTTTTCTTTATAATAAACGTAAAGATTAATTAGCATAGGTAACTGTATATATTGTATAATTGTGTATATTGTATAGTTGAGTACATTGTAGTGTTTGAGTATTAGGAAACGTGGTGAAGAATGTTTGACATACCGTTTAAAAGCGAGGCAAACATGAGTGTTATAAAGTTTATATTGAACATTGTTAGTTTAGAATGAGTTAGCCATGCAGAAAGTTAAGGTATTAATATTATTTGTTTCATGTTAACGTGCTAAAGTTCAAAACACCGCTCGCAGTATATTTCTAATTGGTTGTGTGGTCTCTACAACTGTGCTCTGACGCCCTTGCAACCTTTTAATCCAATTTAACCGGTAACAGTTAATATTTAACAGAAATGTTACTATACAAAATTTATTAAAAACGTTACGCTCGTTTGCCGTGAAGAGGTTAAAATTAAAATTGTGCATAAGACGAGCTGTTCAGTCAGTATTACAGGAAGTAGTCAACAACTACACACGTCATCGTTAAATCAGAGGCTTTCAGGACTTCACACAAGGTGCCTAAGTACCCAATTTCAAAACAGTCGGTAAATATTTTTGCAGTTTGGTAAAAACTGCTTAACAAACAAACGATATGAACGGTCGCGTTTAATCGCTTCGCTCGGTGAACAAATTAAAATAATCTCTTAGATAACTTGTATTTTAGTCAGCTGTTTTTCTGCCGTCAGCTGTTTTGATAAGCCGTCAAAATTTAGGAAATAAATTCGTTCTTATCTTCAACATTACATTCACCTTCACAATCTTCACCATTAATTTTCGTAACCGTTATATAAACTGGAAGACTGAAAGGAAAATGAAATTAAAAAAATATTTTGTTTTATGTTAAAAATTACATCTTCTAATCAGTATTCTACACTGATATCCAAGTATTCTGTATTGCTTGAGAAATCGTGTACAGTGTTTTTGGTTATCCATTGCCTTGGTTGCTATGCATTTTGCAGGCATAAGGCAGTCATTAAACTTTTAGAATACTACAGAAAAGAAACAAGGATTGACAATATTAGAAGATCTAATTGGCCAAAATATCACCAATCATGGATTGACCTCATAAAAGGCCAATAAAAAGGCTTCAGTTATTGCTTTTTGTGTGAGTTGCATCATAGATCGAATCAATATCAAAACTCAAGAAACCTAGTCCGCCCAGTCCTGGACACATACCTGCTTGAGTTAACAGTAACTGTACTTCCATTAGCGTCTACGTAGAAATATGGTCAGTAAATAAGAATAGAAACTTCATATTATTCAATTACCCGCAGGATAAGTAGAAACTTACCATTTAGTTATTGGAATTACTTTACCATGCTCTGCGTATGAACATGTTTCTCACCTGGCTTATTATAAGCAAATTATAAACAAATGTTGTTTTAGATAGTTTTATTACGTTATAAAATTGTTTTGCATATTTTTATTTTATATAAAAAGTAAACAAAATTTGGTGTCAAAATTATTTTTCCATTTCCTTTCGAACCCTAAATTTCTTTAATATTAAAATTGGTACACTGCCTCGAGTTTTGATCTTTCACCTTTTCTTTTCGGCTGAAAACGTTTTTCCGCTTGAACCGACCTGCGGCTCATCGCCAATAGTCCATTTCTGTAGCTTCAAGACATTTTCTGTTTTTTGTTCCAATGGCCACACATCGCTTCCATATGAGATTATGCATTTTATAATTTTATTGAATATTCTGTTTATTTATTGTCGATATCTGTCGATCTTATATTAGTCTCTTCAGTATCCTTATTGCTCTTCTACCCAAGGAATTTTTTACCTCTGTGTTCAAGAGTCCATCACTCAAAATTGTCATCCCCAATGTTGTAAGTTGTACAACCTTTGATTTGTGTGTCGTGTTCCAATAGAAGATTCCTGCTGTCCTCCAGTGCACATTCGTTCTGTTTAGGTTTACCTTGCATCATATGTCTCTGTTAATTTTCTCTCTATATATTCTAGAGCCTCATAATTCTGCGTTATAATGCAAGGCAGAGGTGTATCATCTTTCATGCATGATCAAAATTTGAGCAAATACTGATTTACCGTAGTTGTGAAATTTGGTCAATTTTTCTCCTTCTCGTCAATCGCTTTTTAACCGTCAGATCTTTTGAGTGAAATAATTGAAAATAGGAAAGTTTTTGTAATGTTAGTACGTCATTAGTTAATACTTTAGAACGATCTGATATTCCCTTATGTCGTCTTCTTTTAAACGGGTTCTTAACAATTTCTATGCTCTTCAAAAATACTTTGTAAAGCTTTTATGAGCAATAAACATTTTCTAACACAAATGCCACTGATTCTATTTTACAAAAATTATTCTACATTTGAGGCTATAAAAACATCTGTTTACTTATCGTTGCTATAATAACCCAGCTGAAACAAACCGCCGTGTTCTTGTTTAATCAAAAAATCTTTAAAATAAATTTAAATAAATAGTAAATACATTTTAACTTAACGCAAAACTCGATTAAATAAAGCGCAATGGATATAACTTTTAACATAAACAGCTGTTATGCAATTCAATATAAAACGTTTTATTACGGAAACCGCCAACATTCCTAACAGTTGCCTCCAGCTTAACATAAAACCGAGTCACAGCAAAGCGACAATAAACAACAGAACCGCATAAAGCATCTCCTTTCTTCGCCATCTGCGGCCAATACATCAGTCCTACAATAAAGACATTATTCAGGATACGGATTTTTCAAGTTTCTCCGCGAACAAACAAAGATCACTCATTTAAACAGCTTATACACCTGTCCGGAGCTTGAGTTGTTAGCAGTGTGTAATGCGGTATATCTGGGGCAACAACCACGCACTCTGGGATCTAGAGTTGTACATTAACTTCTCTTATCTTGTCTGTGTACGAGAGAGATACCACAATAAAATTCTAAGTCAAAGACCTTTAGCAACAATGTATATTGATGTTGATTTACAGTTTGCTTAACTCATATGTTGGTACCGATGTGAAGGTGAATGAGGAAAGTTTTGATATCACGGAAAGAAAATGTATGATTTTCGTAGGTATGTCCGTTTCTAGGTTCCTACAGTCTTTATTTGTAGACTAAACAAGTCGTCCTAAATAAAACCTAAAAATTATGGAGATTCACAACTGAAGTCGGTGAAATAAATTTGAAATAAAATTAATTTATTGTTTAGGGGTAAGTAGGAAAAATAAACTCGCACAGCCGTTTAAGTCACACAATCTTAAAAAAAAGTTTGAAAAATTTTAAAAATTACGAATATTTTCAGGAGTTTTTGACGAAAGCTTCCGAACGTTTTTTGGGGGGATTAAGTAAACACGTGAGAAACCTTTTTGCAATGTGTTTGCAGATTATATTTAATTGAAACTTTTGTAGAACAAGTTAAAGATGAAAATAAAACTTTCTCTTTTTTAGTAAAAAGTAATATTAACACATGTAAAAAAAATTAAATAAAAGTACGACTAGTTGTGGATATATAATGGTTATTTTACTGGCCTGCGTCGTAAGTCTTGACTAATCCGACACGTATGTCATTTCGATAAATTTCGTGCAAAAACGGACAGTTTAATGTTTTATAATCGTATGCAAATGTAACAATGCGAAGGGGAAAAATTCTCCAGTCCCACACTTTGCAATAGTTTTTCATAAAATTTGATAACTATAAACAAAACGCCTTTCATATTCAATAGGAGAGTTCTGAAATCAAACAAGCTTAGGTTTTGTATGAAACTTAAATTTTTGACACACACTCTAAGGTTGAAAAGGCTATTGATAAAATCAAAACTTAAGGTCTAGGCTAGGCTAGACAACATCTATAATGAATTATATAGCCTATAGTTAAAGAAATAGTAATTCAAAGAAGAAATTTTCAAATATAAATTATAAAACGTTTTAGAAAATATGCTGGGAAAATTATATTTTTTATAATGAAAAAGTAAAATATTTTAATAATTACTTGTAAACGTAATTTGACAGAAGAATCTATACCTGTCGATATTACGTCAAAAAAATTAAAAAATATGTCAACTTTATAATGAAATGCGTAAAATTCGTAAAGAAAACTTATCGCTGTACGTAATGCGCTCTTAGTCTCCTTAAATATTCTTTGGGCTTCATTAATTTCGACAAGGTACATTCTTTCTTAGACAATTAAAGTTTCTAATGCATTACTACAATTACGTTCAAGTAATAAGAACAGGACCACTAAGTGCAGCAGCCTCTAAGTGAATTACCGTGTGCCAGAGGTAATTATGCCATTAAAGCAGGACCGACCTTCTTGTGTTGAATATTAAACCACTCGCGCTATGCAGCAGTCTAGTTTTGTCTGTATGCTTGACTTCTTTTTGTGCAATATTTATTTTAAAAAAACAATCTTGAAATCGTTCATTATGAAGTAGTAAATTCAAAATCCCTTTTTCTTTCTATATAAAAACGGTAAATTTATGAAGTCCAGATCATTTATTATGAAGCAGTAAATTTTAAAACGTTATTGTAGTGGGACAAAAAATAATAGAGCATAAATTTCAGATCGTTTATTATTATTAAGTAGTGAAGTCCCAGTCCTTTTTTAGCCTATGCAAAATGGTAGGTAATAAATCCCCATACAATTTATTATAATAGTAATTTTCCAATCCTTATTTTAGTATATGGAAAGAAGATCCCAGAATCCCAGATTATTACACACTTTTATTGAAGTATAAATATTATGAATAGATATTCCTTATTTTAGTATATATGAAGCAGATATTATGGATTCCAGATTGTTTATTATAAAGTGATAGATTCCCAAACTTTATTTTAGTTTATGTAAAATTGTACATTATCAATTCCAGATCTTTATTATGAAGTAGTACATTTCAAATCCTTATTTTAATCTATGTAAAAATGATATTTTATGAATTCCCAGATCGTAGACCTACTATATTTCCAATATTTCTTTTACTGTATCGAAAAGGACTTTTTGGGAATCCCAGATCGTTTGTTATAAAGTAGTAAATACACATTCCTTATTCTAGTATATGTAGTCTATCATAATCTATTCATAAGGATAGATTACGAATCGTTTATTATGAAGTAGTAAATTTCCAAACTTTATTTAGTCAGTGTGAAAAGGATAAGCTTATGGATTCAAAATCATTTATTTAAAGAAGTAAATTCTCAATTCTTATTTTAGTCCATGTAAAAATGATGAATCCCAATTCGTTTATTATGAAATTTAAGTTCCTAGTCCTTATTTTAATTTGTATAGAAAGGAATGAGTGAATGAGTGATCAACAGATATAAAAAATAAACGAACGTAGAATTTACAATGCAATTATAAAAAGCATAATTTCGTATGAAAGCAAAGTGTGGCCACTGAAACAAAAAACTGAAAAATGCCAAAGCTACCGAAATTGACAATTGGCGAAGAGCCGTAGGTCGGTCCACACGGGAAAAAATAAATACAAATTCGTGAAATCATGGATATGGCGTACACCATTGTAGACGACATCAAGGCAAAATAACTTTGATGGTTTGACCATGTCCAAAGGATGGACGAAAATCGACCTTTCAAACAGATTGTCGTAGGAAAAGAGGTAGACCAAGACTTAGAGAGATGAAATTAATAAGGAAGAGAGAAGGAGGGGATTGGTTCAAGATATACGAAACGTCAGAGAAAATAGAAGCTAGGAATTTGAAGACGCCGAAGAACGTTTTAAGCCGAAAAAGAAGAAGAAGAAGAAGAAGGAATTAATATGAATTCCTCATCGTGTATTATAAAGTAATAAACTGACAGACGTTTATTTTTAATTTACAACCTACAAAAATTATACAAATTTTTTTTTAGTTTAAAATCTTAGTTTGAGTTCGCTGTACTTAAATAACGGCCTTTCTGATGTAACAGAAGGAAAAGGCAAGGCGTATTAACTTGATTCGAATCGACACAACCGATTCGTTTTCTTCTTATATGAAAAAAAGGCAGACGGAGAAGAAGACGAAGGAGGAGAAGAAAAAAGGAGAAGGAGATAAAGATTAGAGTAAAGGCTTAGGTGCTGCCCTGTCATTACACGATTTACACTTATATGACAAAATTCATCGAAACTAAGTAATTGGTTTAATCTTCAACAATGTGCTCAGAAAAACAGGTGGACAGATATCAAACTAAGAAGTACTTGTATCTGTGGTTCCAATTACCTGAGAATAAAATTATAATCATCAACATTCTTGATTGTAAAGCTCTTGCTGGTAGGAGGCATGGGGTTTTTGGTTTCCAGGACCCTGGTGATCTTTAGTAGAATGAGCTAATCAGTGGATTTTTGGGACTTACTCAGGGCATCAATCTGCTAAACTAGTACTCAAGAGGTTTAGTTGCACAATAGGTCTGTTGATCGCAGTGCCTGGGGTTGTATTATCCCTTCCTCTAGTTTGAATATAATTTAATTAGTAAATATGTGAACAATTGCGGCATTAAATATCTACCGTAAAATAATTTTGTGAGTGTTATTTTAAGGTAAAAAGTACATTGAGGCTATTATCGTCTCCCTAAATGTAAGTGTCAGTGTAAAGTGTTAAAGTTGTAAGTATAGTGTTGTAAATGTAAGTTTTATTAAGCCTCGGGTACCGCGAGGGACGTCTAAATCCTCTCAATAGGTGCAGTTAGTCTGCATCCCCCTGCGGGGCGTAAATTTTTTTCTGTAAAATAAAAACCAATAAAAAAAGAACTAACAATAGAAAATACCTTAACCGGACTAAAATAATATGTTATAAATTAAACATCATTTTTTCAAATAATGCGTAACTTATTAAAAGTCTGCCTTACCGTTTATATACACAGATAGCTAAGTTCACCAAAAGACTACATACACAAATATTTTATCCACAATCTTATATAAATTGAATTGTTTTCTCTGCTCCAACCCAAAACTTTCCAAAATTTTAGGTTTAAATAAACAAACAAAAAAAGAAATATTAAGAATAAAACAGGTTGCATGAATTATTGCATGAGTAACCCAAATAGGATGGGAATCACATCAGTGACTATTATTACAACGCATTTTGACTCATGCTCTTTTACACGCCTCCGTCTGCGTCTCGTTGTGTTCTTCATATTGCATGAGTAACCCAAATAGGACGGGAATCACATCAGTGACTATTATTACAACGCATTTTGACGCATGCTCTTTTACACGCCTCCGTCTGCGCTCGTTGTGTTCTTCATATTGCATGAGTAACCCAAATAGGACGGGAATCACATCAGTGACTATTATTACAACGCATTTTGACGCATGCTCTTTTACACGCCTCCGTCTGCGTCTCGTTGTGTTCTTCATATTGCATGAGTAACCCAAATAGGACGGGAATCACATCAGTGACTATTATTACAACACATTTTGACGCATGCTCTTTTACACGCCTCCGTCTGCGCTCGTTGTGTTCTTCATATTGCATGAGTAACCCAAATAGGACGGGAATCACATCAGTGACTATTATTACAACGCATTTTGACGCATGCGCTTTTACACGCCTCCGTCTGCGTCTCGTTGTGTTCTTCATATTGCATGAGTAACCCAAATAGGACGGGAATCACATCAGTGACTATTATTACAACACATTTTGACGCATGCTCTTTTACACGCCTCCGTCTGCGTCTCGTTGTGTTCTTCATATTGCATGAGTAACCCAAATAGGACGGGAATCACATCAGTGACTATTATTACAACGCATTTTGACGCATGCTCTTTACACGCCTCCGTCTGCGCTCGTTGTGTTCTTCATATTGCATGAGTAACCCAAATAGGACGGGAATCACATCAGTGACTATTATTACAACGCATTTTGACGCATGCGCTTTTACACGCCTCCGTCTGCGTCTCGTTGTGTTCTTCATATTGCATGAGTAACCCAAATAGGACGGGAATCACATCAGTGACTATTATTACAACGCATTTTGACGCATGCTCTTTTACACGCCTCCGTCTGCGTCTCGTTGTGTTCTTCATATTGCATGAGTAACCCAAATAGGACGGGAATCACATCAGTGACTATTATTACAACACATTTTGACTCATGCTCTTTTACACGCCTCCGTCTGCGCTCGTTGTGTTCTTCATATTGCATGAGTAACCCAAATAGGACGGGAATCACATCAGTGACTATTATTACAACGCATTTTGACTCATGCTCTTTTACACGCCTCCGTCTGCGCTCGTTGTGTTCTTCATATTGCATGAGTAACCCAAATAGGACGGGAATCACATCAGTGACTATTATTACAACGCATTTTGACGCATGCGCTTTTACACGCCTCCGTCTGCGTCTCGTTGTGTTCTTCATATTGCATGAGTAACCCAAATAGGACGGGAATCACATCAGTGACTATTATTACAACGCATTTTGACGCATGCTCTTTTACACGCCTCCGTCTGCGTCTCGTTGTGTTCTTCATATTGCATGAGTAACCCAAATAGGACGGGAATCACATCAGTGACTATTATTACAACACATTTTGACTCATGCTCTTTTACACGCCTCCGTCTGCGCTCGTTGTGTTCTTCATATTGCATGAGTAACCCAAATAGGACGGGAATCACATCAGTGACTATTATTACAACGCATTTTGACTCATGCTCTTTTACACGCCTCCGTCTGCGTCTCGTTGTGTTCTTCATATTGCATGAGTAACCCAAATAGAACGGGAATCACATCAGTGACTATTATTACAACGCATTTTGACTCATGCTCTTTTACACGCCTCCGTCTGCGTCTCGTTGTGTTCTTCATATTGCATGAGTAACCCAAATAGGACGGGAATCACATCAGTGACTATTATTACAACGCATTTTGACTCATGCTCTTTTACACGCCTCCGTCTGCGTCTCGTTGTGTTCTTCATATTGCATGAGTAACCCAAATAGGACAGGAATCACATCAGTGACTATTATTACAACGCATTTTAACTCATGCTCTTTTACACGCCTCCGTCTGCGTCTCGTTGTGTTCTTCATATTGCATGAGTAACCCAAATAGGACGGGAAACACATCAGTGACTATTATTACAACACATTTTGACGCATGCTCTTTTACACGCCTCCGTCTGCGTCTCGTTGTGTTCTTCATATTGCATGAGTAACCCAAATAGGACGGGAATCACATCAGTGACTATTATTACAACGCATTTTGACGCATGCTCTTTTACACGCCTCCGTCTGCGTCTCGTTGTGTTCTTCATATTGCATGAGTAACCCAAATAGAACGGGAATCACATCAGTGACTATTATTACAACACATTTTGACGCATGCGCTTTTACACGCCTCCGTCTGCGTCTCGTTGTGTTCTTCATATTGCATGAGTAACCCAAATAGGACGGGAATCACATCAGTGACTATTATTACAACGCATTTTGACGCATGCTCTTTTACACGCTCCGTCTGCGTCTCGTTGTGTTCTTCATATTGCATGAGTAACCCAAATAGGACGGGAATCACATCAGTGACTATTATTACAACGCATTTTGACGCATGCTCTTTTACACGCCTCCGTCTGCGTCTCGTTGTGTTCTTCATATTGCATGAGTAACCCAAATAGAACGGGAATCACATCAGTGACTATTATTACAACACATTTTGACGCATGCGCTTTTACACGCCTCCGTCTGCGTCTCGTTGTGTTCTTCATATTGCATGAGTAACCCAAATAGGACGGGAAACATATCAGTGACTATTATTACAACACATTTTGACGCATGCGCTTTTACACGCCTCCGTCTGCGTCTCGTTGTGTTCTTCATATTGCATGAGTAACCCAAATAGGACGGGAATCACATCAGTGACTATTATTACAACGCATTTTGACGCATGCTCTTTTACACGCCTCCGTCTGCGTCTCGTTGTGTTCTTCATATTGCATGAGTAACCCAAATAGGACGGGAAACACATCAGTGACTATTATTACAACACATTTTGACGCATGCGCTTTTACACGCCTTCGTCTGCGTCTCGTTGTGTTCTTCATATTGCATGAGTAACCCAAATAGGACGGGAATCACATCAGTGACTATTATTACAACGCATTTTGACGCATGCTCTTTTACACGCCTCCGTCTGCGTCTCGTTGTGTTCTTCATATTGCATGAGTAACCCAAATAGGACGGGAATCACATCAGTGACTATTATTACAACACATTTTGACGCATGCTCTTTTACACGCCTCCGTCTGCGTCTCGTTGTGTTCTTCATATTGCATGAGTAACCCAAATAGGACGGGAATCACATCAGTGACTATTATTACAACGCATTTTGACGCATGCTCTTTTACACGCCTCCGTCTGCGTCTCGTTGTGTTCTTCATATTGCATGAGTAACCCAAATAGGACGGGAATCACATCAGTGACTATTATTACAACGCATTTTGACTCATGCTCTTTTACACGCCTCCGTCTGCGTCTCGTTGTGTTCTTCATATTGCATGAGTAACCCAAATAGGACGGGAATCACATCAGTGACTATTATTACAACGCATTTTAACTCATGCTCTTTTACACGCCTCCGTCTGCGTCTCGTTGTGTTCTTCATATTGCATGAGTAACCCAAATAGGACGGAAACACATCAGTGACTATTATTACAACACATTTTGACGCATGCTCTTTTACACGCCTCCGTCTGCGTCTCGTTGTGTTCTTCATATTGCATGAGTAACCCAAATAGGACGGGAATCACATCAGTGACTATTATTACAACGCATTTTGACGCATGCTCTTTTACACGCCTCCGTCTGCGTCTCGTTGTGTTCTTCATATTGCATGAGTAACCCAAATAGAACGGGAATCACATCAGTGACTATTATTACAACACATTTTGACGCATGCGCTTTACACGCCTCCGTCTGCGTCTCGTTGTGTTCTTCATATTGCATGAGTAACCCAAATAGGACGGGAATCACATCAGTGACTATTATTACAACGCATTTTGACGCATGCTCTTTTACACGCCTCCGTCTGCGTCTCGTTGTGTTCTTCATATTGCATGAGTAACCCAAATAGGACGGGAATCACATCAGTGACTATTATTACAACGCATTTTGACGCATGCTCTTTTACACGCCTCCGTCTGCGTCTCGTTGTGTTCTTCATATTGCATGAGTAACCCAAATAGAACGGGAATCACATCAGTGACTATTATTACAACACATTTTGACGCATGCGCTTTTACACGCCTCCGTCTGCGTCTCGTTGTGTTCTTCATATTGCATGAGTAACCCAAATAGGACGGGAATCACATCAGTGACTATTATTACAACGCATTTTGACGCATGCTCTTTTACACGCCTCCGTCTGCGTCTCGTTGTGTTCTTCATATTGCATGAGTAACCCAAATAGGACGGGAATCACATCAGTGACTATTATTACAACGCATTTTGACGCATGCTCTTTTACACGCCTCCGTCTGCGTCTCGTTGTGTTCTTCATATTGCATGAGTAACCCAAATAGAACGGGAATCACATCAGTGACTATTATTACAACACATTTTGACGCATGCGCTTTTACACGCCTCCGTCTGCGTCTCGTTGTGTTCTTCATATTGCATGAGTAACCCAAATAGGACGGGAAACATATCAGTGACTATTATTACAACACATTTTGACGCATGCGCTTTACACGCCTCCGTCTGCGTCTCGTTGTGTTCTTCATATTGCATGAGTAACCCAAATAGGACGGGAATCACATCAGTGACTATTATTACAACGCATTTTGACGCATGCTCTTTTACACGCCTCCGTCTGCGTCTCGTTGTGTTCTTCATATTGCATGAGTAACCCAAATAGGACGGGAAACACATCAGTGACTATTATTACAACACATTTTGACGCATGCGCTTTTACACGCCTCCGTCTGCGTCTCGTTGTGTTCTTCATATTGCATGAGTAACCCAAATAGGACGGGAATCACATCAGTGACTATTATTACAACGCATTTTGACGCATGCTCTTTACACGCCTCCGTCTGCGTCTCGTTGTGTTCTTCATATTGCATGAGTAACCCAAATAGGACGGGAATCACATCAGTGACTATTATTACAACACATTTTGACGCATGCTCTTTTACACGCCTCCGTCTGCGTCTCGTTGTGTTCTTCATATTGCATGAGTAACCCAAATAGGACGGGAATCACATCAGTGACTATTATTACAACGCATTTTGACGCATGCTCTTTTACACGCCTCCGTCTGCGTCTCGTTGTGTTCTTCATATTGCATGAGTAACCCAAATAGGACGGGAATCACATCAGTGACTATTATTACAACGCATTTTGACTCATGCTCTTTTACACGCCTCCGTCTGCGTCTCGTTGTGTTCTTCATATTGCATGAGTAACCCAAATAGGACGGGAATCACATCAGTGACTATTATTACAACGCATTTTAACTCATGCTCTTTTACACGCCTCCGTCTGCGTCTCGTTGTGTTCTTCATATTGCATGAGTAACCCAAATAGGACGGGAAACACATCAGTGACTATTATTACAACACATTTTGACGCATGCTCTTTTACACGCCTCCGTCTGCGTCTCGTTGTGTTCTTCATATTGCATGAGTAACCCAAATAGGACGGGAATCACATCAGTGACTATTATTACAACGCATTTTGACGCATGCTCTTTTACACGCCTCCGTCTGCGTCTCGTTGTGTTCTTCATATTGCATGAGTAACCCAAATAGAACGGGAATCACATCAGTGACTATTATTACAACACATTTTGACGCATGCGCTTTTACACGCCTCCGTCTGCGTCTCGTTGTGTTCTTCATATTGCATGAGTAACCCAAATAGGACGGGAATCACATCAGTGACTATTATTACAACGCATTTTGACGCATGCTCTTTTACACGCCTCCGTCTGCGTCTCGTTGTGTTCTTCATATTGCATGAGTAACCCAAATAGGACGGGAATCACATCAGTGACTATTATTACAACGCATTTTGACGCATGCTCTTTTACACGCCTCCGTCTGCGTCTCGTTGTGTTCTTCATATTGCATGAGTAACCCAAATAGAACGGGAATCACATCAGTGACTATTATTACAACACATTTTGACGCATGCGCTTTTACACGCCTCCGTCTGCGTCTCGTTGTGTTCTTCATATTGCATGAGTAACCCAAATAGGACGGGAAACATATCAGTGACTATTATTACAACACATTTTGACGCATGCGCTTTTACACGCCTCCGTCTGCGTCTCGTTGTGTTCTTCATATTGCATGAGTAACCCAAATAGGACGGGAATCACATCAGTGACTATTATTACAACGCATTTTGACGCATGCTCTTTTACACGCCTCCGTCTGCGTCTCGTTGTGTTCTTCATATTGTATGAGTAACCCAAATAGGACGGGAAACACATCAGTGACTATTATTACAACACATTTTGACGCATGCGCTTTTACACGCCTCCGTCTGCGTCTCGTTGTGTTCTTCATATTGCATGAGTAACCCAAATAGGACGGGAATCACATCAGTGACTATTATTACAACGCATTTTGACGCATGCTCTTTTACACGCCTCCGTCTGCGTCTCGTTGTGTTCTTCATATTGCATGAGTAACCCAAATAGGACGGGAATCACATCAGTGACTATTATTACAACACATTTTGACGCATGCTCTTTTACACGCCTCCGTCTGCGTCTCGTTGTGTTCTTCATATTGCATGAGTAACCCAAATAGGACGGGAATCACATCAGTGACTATTATTACAACGCATTTTGACGCATGCTCTTTTACACGCCTCCGTCTGCGTCTCGTTGTGTTCTTCATATTGCATGAGTAACCCAAATAGGACGGGAATCACATCAGTGACTATTATTACAACACATTTTGACGCATGCGCTTTTACACGCCTCCGTCTGCGTCTCGTTGTGTTCTTCATATTGCATGAGTAACCCAAATAGGACGGGAAACACATCAGTGACTATTATTACAACACATTTTGACGCATGCGCTTTTACACGCCTCCGTCTGCGTCTCGTTGTGTTCTTCATATTGCATGAGTAACCCAAATAGGACGGGAATCACATCAGTGACTATTATTACAACACATTTTGACTCATGCTCTTTTACACGCCTCCGTCTGCGTCTCGTTGTGTTCTTCATATTGCATGAGTAACCCAAATAGGACGGGAATCACATCAGTGACTATTATTACAACGCATTTTGACTCATGCTCTTTTACACGCCTCCGTCTGCGTCTCGTTGTGTTCTTCATATTGCATGAAAAAATTCAACGAGTAAACTAGCTCAGTGAGAGAGAGAATTTATTTTATTATAACTTTTGGAATTTATCTGATCCTGTAAAATAAATTTAAAAAAAAACTTGAACTAATTACACGTTGTACATCGCCGTGAAATTAAACATTATAATTCCGTTTCCACATTTCGCGTGACGTGTACGTACGCAACAGATTTAAATTCAATGCTCCGAACTGCAGACAAGCAATTTAAAACAGGTTGGCAACAATTTAAATACGATTTTCGCAATTATACGGACAAAACCAATGTGACAGCCGGTATTAAAGTATCAAAGTTGCGGTGGTTTTTAATTAATTACTCGCTTCGGGGTAAAAACGGAGGCGAGCTTTCTACGGGCTTTTGTTCTGGTCCCGCAGGTAACACATTACCCGCGGCCTTGTACAAAGGGGAACAAGTAGAAAAAGTTGCAGCTACAGGTAGACAAGCACGTTGAAGAATTTTTATTATACTTTGTTCGTTTATACAAAACGGTAGGAAAATTTCATCGGTGTTTACTGGATAAAGTGTTGCAGACATTACAGCAGTATTTTAGTTTGCTCTACGGTAAAGTCTGGCACAACTTCGTTTATTAGTTTGCTGTTAAGATGAGTTATGTTTATTAAATTATTGTTTTTCAGAGTGGAAATGTGGTTTATTACCAGAAACAAGAAGAAGAAGAAGAAGAAAAAGAAAAGCAGAAAAAGAATAAGAAGGAGGAGGAGAAGAAGAAAAAGAAATAAAAGAAGATGAAGAAGGACAACACTAAGAATTAGAAGAAGAAGAAAATTATAATGGCACTACGTTAAGTCTGCGCAAGCGTAGCGCATAGAATAAAATCTAAGCAAAATATAAACAAATATAAACCTTTACATATGTAACCCTTACAAATATAAACCCTTACATAAACTCTTACATATTGTTAATAGTAAGCCTTTATTCTTACAAATATAAACTTACTTATCTTCCCTAGGACAAATGGAGTTTTTTTTTGAAATTTTCAAAAATGGCTTTCAAGTATCAACGTTGGAAGAATTGTAAACATGCAGGACAAGGGTATTTTGAAAGGAAATAAGGTTAAAATATTACAGTACTTTCAATAAAATTTCATTGTCCCATTCGGGGAACTTTTGACCCTAACTCGTAAATATTTCAAGATCCATTTCAAGATCCAGCTTCTGGATTCTACCATGATGTCCACTATAATAACTCGAAAATCCGCTAATAACGCATCTTCTCCAAGCAATTTCACGAAGTACAGAACAAAATAAAACATGATATGTATTATAAGTGTATACATATTTGGTGATTATGCTAGTGAAAGCAAGACTTTACATACGGTTGTGGAATTATTCAGATTAGGTTCGTTGAATTTATGGTCATCGTATAACTTTCTCTGGTCCTGAATATTCGACACAGTCGATAAACTACTAGAAGATAAAAATTTCTAAAAATAAAAACTGTCCCAAATTTTAGGAATAGTGTTTCCCCCCACTTCAGCTTCGGACGATAAAACCGGCCATAACTCGAGCGACAACGGAACGTGGAAATTAAATGGATCAGATTCCAGTTCACACTTCCCATGCGGGTTGACCGTTCCCCTCCAATTATGGAAATATTTACGCACGGTCCGTAATTCCGATTTGAATAATTCAAGTAACAAACAGGACCGGGACCTGTTGATGGAAGTAGCGAGGACCGCGTATCGCAGCGTGCATTCCTTCAGATTTATGAACACATGTTTCCTTGCGGTTGTTGTAAAAGTTAATTATACATAATTTGGAGTTGTTAAGGAATGTTTGGACAAGGCAGTGTCATTTGGCTGACAATGGAGAAGAGTTTATAGTGTTGTAAGAGAAACTGTTTCTTGTTTTTCAAAAAGAAAAGTTTTAGATGATGGACAATGTAGAAGTAATTTTCTGAAGTGAATACTTTGCACCTGATACGGCAATATTTGTGGTGCAGTGAAACTAGAGTAACGTAACAAGAGCAATGTAACGAGAATAACTCAAGGAGAGTAACGAGAATAACGTAACGAAAGTAATGATAGTAACGTAACGAGAATAACGTAACGATAAAGTAAAGAATACATTAATTGGAAGAGTGTAATAATATAACAGGTAGGGTAAAATATTTACCTTAATTTATCAATGAAAATTTATTGAAAGTACGGCAATTTGAACCTTATTTTGCTTCAAAATACTTTCCTCCTGCATGTACACATTTTTTCGAACGTTTGTATAATTGTTGGAACCACTCCTGAAAGCCATTTTTGGAAATTTCATTTAGCTCGTCGCATGTACCATCACCTCATGCGAATCAACAAAACGATGCCCTTTCAATATTATTTTCAGTCGTGGAAACAGGAAAAAATCCGGTGGTGAATTATGCTTCCGTTACGACGCTCAGGCGTAACGTCAGTCTGCTGAATGGAAATCAAAAACATCACCGAGAATGGAAAATGTTTTCTTGAAATAAGCCTGGTTAAAGTGACGTTTGATGTTTTTTGCCAGGGCTTCAATTACTAAAAATGTATTCCCGAAAAGAAAATAACTTACAAAGAATTGTACAAGAAGATCCCGAAACGGCTACGAGATGCAGTTAGGAAAATAATACCCTGAAAAATGTGCAGGGAACGATTAGGTTTTGTTGCTTGACAATGCCGTCACATCGACGCTGATGGTGAAACAATGCCTTGCCAAACACAATGTTACCACTCTGCAACACCCTCTATGTTATCGCAACCTTGAACCACGGGATTTTTACCTGGTCCACGAATTAAATAACAGTTATAATAAGAGTTATAATAAGAGTTATAATAAGAGTTATAATAATAGTTATTATAACTGAAATAATGAAGGGCATCATTTGTAAGTAATGGAAAATGCGATGAAGCGGCTAAACGGAATTTCCAAAAAAGGCTTTCTGGGATGTTTCCAACAATTGTAGTAGGCCTATGTACAGTCGAAGAAGTGTGTACATGCAGAACGAATAAGGTTAAAACATTATACGTATTTTTAACACGTTTTGATTGACCAATTCTGGGAAGTCTTTCGACCCTACCTCGTTCCATTTTTTCTGATTGATGCAGTTTACACCAGAACCAGGAAGTCTTGAAATAAATTGGCAGTATAACTATATCTGTAATAAGTGTAGTTATACTATAAAAGTATTTAAAGTTGATCCCACAGGTTCATACATAGATGTAAAATTTTTCTGATTGATGTTAAAAGTATTTACTTTGGCTTAATACAAGTATTATACTAAGTATTTAAAGTATCCCGGATACATATTAAAAAGTATTTACTTCTTAATACAAGTATTAAGTCTTAAGTACATATATTAAGGGTAGTTAATTGTTCATAGTATTGTTCAGTTTTTGTTCACACAAATAATCCCAATCCCGAACATAATTCCCGTTCTTTAAAACTATAATAATAATAATCTCCTAATACTAGTTAAAGATACGAACCTTAACCAATCGTTTAAGTTTCTATTGGTAAACATTGAGATTTTACACGAAAAATAATAAGAGATTTGGAATAATGAATTTATAAAAAAATGATAAATGATTTAAGTAAATTTTTTTGAAAAAAATTTTTTAATTCAGTATCTATCAATCCAATACTATATATTGCCATAAAATGTCCGCGATAACAGGCGGACAAATAAAATCATTGATTTATATCTTGTTTAATTTATAATTTCTAATCATTTTCAATTAATACATCAAATATAAAATTTCAAAGGCGAAACTGTCACCTCCGGGGATTTCATTGACATTTGTAAAGCACAGAATTGTTTATAATAAAGTAATGATTAGTTTGCATTTTAGTAGTTAGAAAATAGTAAGTCTTAACAAATAGAATATCCACCGGGAGTATAATTAAATACATTATTGATAAGATATATATAGATCTAATGAATATATTAAAATCATTCTTAATTGAATTTTTAAAGATACATATTTAAATTATTTACGTCTTTTAATAGTTTTTGAAAACGAATTTAGTTACGCTATAGTTACAACACTGCTAGACTTGGAAGTAAACATGCTCACAAATTAACATTAAAATGCGCGATTAATAAAAAAAATAATAGATTTTTCTCTTTTTTGTTTTTAAAAGAAAATAAAAATGTTACGATATTCAAAACGTTAATTATTTATTATAAAACTAAAAGAGCAAAAACAATGTACAAAATTATTTGCATTATATAAAGTTATCTTAATTAAATTGTTTAAAATTAATTAGATTTTAATGAAGCGTTTACACTTCCAAACAAAACGCACATGTGACTTTCTCGCATAAATCCTGTTTATAAGCTAACAGGTGTCACGAGTGACATGAACAGTGAATTTATTTGCTGCACCGAGTTTTATTGTAAATTTTAATAATTTTATATTTTTTTTAAATTCCGGTAATTTTTTGTTGAAAGATTTCAAACAATGTTTGAATTTAACACTGAAATTAATAGCCTATACCACATATAAACGTCGACCCGATAATATCGAGATCGACATGAGCAGTTCCGTACGTTACATCAACTTCGACATATCGAAACCGTATTCAATTTGATGCTACATTATCTCGAAAAGAAATAAAGCAATATTAATTTAGGCCAAGGTAATAATGGCATTGCAATGTTGCAATGTTGACGTTTTGACAGGCGTGGAGAAATTGCGAAACCGATTCTAAGAAAACTGAAAAGTCCAGGCTCCGCGTTCTGTGTGCAGATAAATTCCGAAGTATTTGACATTGGCGTTACGCGCGTTCAGAGTCTGTATTTCTGTTGTTGCGCGTGAAATTGCTCCGTGTATAGGCTACGTCACAAGTCGCTCGCTTTTGCTGGGATGAAGGTAGAAAGCGAGAAATTGCTGCGAATTTATACATTGTTGAGGCGATATCGTACCTTGTACAGTGCATGCACCTCGTTAGAGTTAACGTTAATGAAATATTGCAGTACTGGTTGAAATTAATTTTAAATTTTGCATTTAAAATATATTGCAGAAAGTACTTTAAGTGTTTTAAATATTTAAAAACGTTTTTACAAAACTTTACATTTGATGATGCATACTTCACAGTGTTTGTATGTACGTTACGTCATCATAGACCTAAACAACAATTGGTTGGACATTTAACTATTGAAAGTTTATCCGAAAAGATTTTAGAATCGACTGTGCAGCCGCTGAAATAAGGGTGGAAAATTAATAAACAATAATATTCCACGATCTATGTTACAGTTTAAAATTCCTACAATATTTGGTTTCAAAGTTATCAACAAAAGACAGATATCGGCTTAATTTATCGAAAGTAAGTCATATATAAGAACACTCTTAACTAAACTTTATGTACGAAACATAACGTTTTCAAAAATAGCTTCAAGGTTTTTGATAAAATTTGACTTACAAACAACGTTAACGAATCCGGTTTAGAAAACAACGGCCAAAATCAACGGTACTAATTTCCTACTTAAAATTTATTTTCTGTAAATCGTGAATAATGGTTGTTATTTAAAATCACGTACAAAGTTTTAAACTATGATTTTGAAATTTTATTAATGATTCTCAATTCCATTTAAAAAATAGTGGCTTGATTGTCATCATTTCTAATTATTCGACTTTGTTTTAGGTAGTTGGATATTTGCGATAAAGTCAGTGCAATTAATCGTACCTTAATTACAATTTGTTTCTTTTTTAACTGAAGTGAAAGTTCCGATTGACGTTTGTATATATCAACCCCCCAATCATTAAGTAAAGTATTACTTTAATATTGATGTTTTTTTAAGAAAATGATTTTAATTAAAAAATATGTATTACAATTTTTCCTAACCATTCATTCATCATGAAATCTCGACAACTTCAAAAAGACTACAATGTTGAAATTTGGCATTTAAGAGTTTTAAGAAATGTATTGCTTCAAAGTTTAAAATGTATTAGGAACTAATTTCACATTCTAACATTCGTAAATTTTGCATATTTAGATACAAAATATGTAGAGGCGAATTTTGGTACTCTGGTCTATCTTAAGGTTTAATGATGAAGAAAGAAAAGTGTTGTCGACATTCCACTCTAACATATTATAATTTGGCAACTTCTAATCTTAGGCGTTAACATTTGGTGTGATTACCACCTATTGTGTGCTAGATAGCAAAGAAATCGTTTCAAAAATATTCAAAATTAACATGTTGAAATAAGGATTATAATTTACAAACGCAAAACTCCATTTATCAAGTTATCACTTAAATCGCGGGTTCTTGGAAGGTAAACAAATGTTTAACGTATATCAGTTTTACGTGCTTGTTATGAAATCATTTCCAGAATCATTATCCTAAGGATCTGTAATAAGAGTTCACATTTGTAAAAGTCAAAAT
Organism: Callitettix versicolor; assembly: GCA_022606455.1. Lineage (NCBI taxonomy): Eukaryota > Metazoa > Arthropoda > Insecta > Hemiptera > Cercopidae > Callitettix > Callitettix versicolor. The sequence goes on from CM040187.1 coordinate 31,123,206, forward strand.
ACAACCTATCAAACCTTGGTCTATCAAGTAAAAGTTTTCCTTGATTTTATTGTAAACAGAGTTTCAAAAAGTACCTAAATTTGAAGGATTGAAACAGTGGTTAAAAGCCAAGATTTCATTTACAGGTAGGTTTTGAGCATTTACTAAATAAATCTTTGTAGGGAAACAAGAAAGTGTTCCAAAACTCCCACTTCGAAGGGTTAAATTGGGGTAAATTAAAAATATTAATTAAAAAAATGTTTAAAACATACCGCGGTTAGAATTTTATAATTTTTAAAAATTTTATTCATCCTCCCGTACCATAAATTGTTACTTTTTATAAAATCGTTAAACGAATCTAAACAATTGACCAAACTTTGTTGGGAAATTAGCTACATTTTTTTCAGTGATTGTAACGAAGATTCTTCAAACTCTGTTTTATTTCAGTGCTTAAGGGCTGTATTTTAAACCACTTTCAAATAATAATTTGCTTGACAACGTACAGATAATAGAGCAAATATTTCGCTAATTTGGCAAATGAAGCCACTAATTACATTTGTGTTTAGACTAGCATCAGTATAACCATTAAACCCATTCTACTCCCGCGTTAACGATCGACGTTCAACGATCTGGCAGGCTAGTGCATGCAAATAATGCAATTAATCTTTATCTTTACATCTGCAATTAAGAATTTAATGAACGGACAAGTAGCGAGTCTCAGCGCAATGACGTATGGGCTTGCAATGATGCAGCTGGAAGTTTATGTACTTGATATTTTGGAATACGTAAATACGTTATTTTAATGTTAGTGGCAAAAAACACAAAAAGTACAGTTAACTGGGTAGAATTTAGCTTTGGGGAAAGGATTGTGCTAGTATGCCAAATCATCTCCTGCTTCTTGTTAACTCTAAACTTGTGCTTACGAGCAATATCTTAAGAACGAAATGGTTTACATTTACTCTCACTTAAGAAAGTTATTATTTCACTATAACTCTTATAGACCTATAGGTCGAGACATGGTTTTTTGTGAACATCTCTATAAATATAGCTGGAAAATTATGACCTTTAGTTTGTTAAGTAGGAATTCCTTAAGAGAATACTATCACACAATTTTAACATTTATTTCCAAAATGGGTAAGTAAAAAATGGAGTAAGTAACACGATACCAATATTTACACATTTAAATATTTCTTTCAAAAAAAAACGGAAAATATGCATTTTTTCTCAAGATTGTTGCAAATTTTAAAACGAAAATAAAATCAGGAAACGAAACCAATCCTACGGTACACATGGATAATTTTTGTTTCCCCCCTATATATTCTCAAACCGTGGATTTCCTTTATATCTTATACTGAATTGACCAACTTTAAAACTTCATCGTATAGTAAATTAAATTTTATTAATTGATTTTTAAGAAATTAGGGCGATTTTTTAGAGATTGAGAGACTTATTCTTTTGGTTGACGCATTATGATTTGCGTCTTATGGTTTGCGCATTATGATTTACACATTGTGTTTACGTATTATGATTTGCGCAAGACGGTTTGCGCATTACAGTTTGCGCAATACGGTTTGCGTATTATTACAGTTTGCGCAATATGGTTTGCGCATTACAGTTTGCGCAATATGGTTTGCGTATTATTACAGTTTGCGCAATATGGTTTGCGCATTACAGTTTGCGCAATATGGTTTGCGTATTACAGTTTGCGCAATATGGTTTGCGTATTATTACAGTTTGCGCAATATGGTTTGCGCATTACAGTTTGCGCAATATGGTTTGCGCATTACAGTTTGCGCAATATGGTTTGCGTATTACAGTTTGCGCAATACGGTTTGCGTATTATTACAGTTTGCGCAATATGGTTTGCGCATTACAGTTTGCGCAATATGGTTTGCGTATTATTACAGTTTGCGCAATATGGTTTGCGCATTACAGTTTGCGCAATATGGTTTGCGTATTACAGTTTGCGCAATATGGTTTGCGTATTATTACAGTTTGCGCAATATGGTTTGCGCATTACAGTTTTGTGCAATATGGTTTGCGCATTACAGTTTGCGCAATATAGTTTGCGCATTACAGTTTGCGCAATATGGTTTGCGTATTACAGTTTGCGCAATATGGTTTGCGTATTATTACAGTTTGCGCAATATGGTTTGCGCAATATGGTTTGCGCATTACAGTTTGCGCAATATGGTTTGCGCATTACAGTTTGCGCAATACGGTTTGCGTATTATTACAGTTTGCGCAATACGGTTTGCGCATTACAGTTTGCTCATTATGGTTTGCGCATTATGGGTTTGCATTTTTTTTTCTGAACGTTTATACTTTATGCCAGTTATATTATTGGGGACGGTCGAGCGATCAGCGTTAACGATAAGGGAAAAGCAATGGGAGTAACTGCGGCTCGAATTAAGAAACTTAAGATGCTCAGTTGTGTAACGCAGTAGACTGACTGATGCTTTAACCACTTCTACCACCGAGCCTAACGTATGCATTATTCGATTATAATCGTTACTGGACAATTTTTAGAAAATTTGATTCCTAAACATTTCTGGTGAAAACAAAGTTTCAAAAGCCTTTCTTTAAAAAATTTAAAAATGTATTAGACACCACACAGAACATACATCCATTCCAAATTTCATAAAAATCGTGAATTAAATTATCCTGCAATATACCCAGATATACATACGGAAAGAAAAAAACAAATATAAACCACTTTTTTTTAATTTAAGAGGACCTGAAAACAAATCAATCAACATCCTTAAAAAATTTCACCATGCTTACTTTACACTTTACATGAAGCAAATTGCGTTTTTCATTGTTAGGGATTTTTGGCCAAAATTAATGCTTATCTTTTGGCATTAAGTAAGTGTTACGACTGCTATACTAAGAAGTAAGTTGTAATCATGTCTGAAATAACAATAAACGTCAAAATAAAACCAATACTTGTAGTTTCAGGTGACCTTAAAATGGGTTATTCTCCAAACTTTCAACACAATTTTGTTCCTGATAGTAATATTTTTCTTTTTTATGGAAATGTAAACATCAAGTATATTTCGTTTCTCTAGTATCCACTTTGTCACCAGCAAACAGGAATTTTCATCTCAGCTGGATTTCCCAAAAGTTTGAAAACATGCGATCGTAGTAGCACCAGCTTTTTAATTGCATGAATATTGAAATAAACTTCGCCGAAAGTCTTCTCACATTTTCTTTCTATGGAATGGATATTATTTTTATTATCTCAATATTCAAGAAATAGAAACCACTCAAATTTAAAGTGCATTCATGCAATCACTTGTTGGCATCTGGTCTTCGCGGATAAACTATTAATTACGATATCATCTTCCTTCTGGCTCGACTTTCAGGTATTGACAGATGGTTAACCTACAAGCCCACATTCACTGCACTCGCTTCTGTCAGGAATAGTGTACAGACGTCTTCGATGATTTACACACTTTATCCCGTGTACAGTATGCAGTACTAGTGATATTTATTAGTTTTCCCCGTAACGCGGTACACGCTGGGTGGTGACATGCACTTGGCAGTTACTCGCCGTGCGTGATAAACGATCCATGATGAGCCTAGTCCCACTGTTATTCGACTTTATTTAGAAACACGAAGTCTAGGAGTCGGTCGGCACGCACAACAGTCAGTAGAAATTCTTGTTAGCCGGATCATCTATGCAAATTGTCGAGATGATTTCCAGTTTAACTTTTAAATGGTGCAAGAAATATTACTGGGTAGCCAGTTCCGTATTGGGAGAGGGGGATTTTGTGTCATTTATGTACCATTTTTTGAAGAGAAAACGTCCATTTTCTGTGTGATGGTTACGTTTCATCATTCACGTTTGGAAGAAATCGGTATTTTCGGAAGAAATCGGGTATTTTTGGAAGAAATTTGGTGTTTTCGGAAGAAATCATTTATGGAAGAAATCGGATATTTTCGGATGAAATCGAGTATACTCGGATGAAATCGGGTATTTTCGAATAATAACAGGAAGAAGAAAAATATTAAATATTTAGAACACCAAATAGCAGTTCATTTATGTGGTCTTAAGCACACTTAATGTTATTTCTTAATAAGTAATCAGGAAATGAAAGTGTATTTTCTAGGCTGATAATTCACCCGTAATTACAATATTTAATAATTTCGTGTATGGTGTATTCTTGTTACTTATTACCGCCATCTGACAAAAACCCAATCCGAAGCAATTATTTTAATTACGCCTTACTACAAATGTACTTCAAGGTGGATTATAACCCGATTATTAGAGTTATAATGACAACAACGTGTAATTATTTTCAGTGTGAAAAAATTTTCGATAGTAAATTACTTGAAATTTGTTTACCGGTTTAGAAAATATCGGTTGCAACGGTTGATAAATGTTGGAATTATTTTATTAAATCTAAAAAAAAAAAAATGCCCTCCCGTGCAACGCCTCCCAGCGACCTTATCAAGGATCTGTCTGGCCTTCGTCCAGGAGACACGCCTTCCAATAAACCGGAGCGAGTATTTGGTGCAAATTAAAATTTTTTGGGTAAAGAGGTTGGCACTGTGAACGTTTACCGCAATATTAGACTATTTTTATTCTTAAAGAACATTGAAATTCTTTTAATTAATTTTTAAAATATTTTCAAGATTTATTCTTAATATTTTCAGAAATAAGTATGGAAAACGTATTTTAAATTACTTTTTTGAAGTAGTCTAAAAACTTTTTTACATAGTTATTTTACTTAGTTTAAAGTTAATACACCTTGAGTTTAGGTTTTTGCAAGTTTTTTTAATTTTGAAATATTTTTTAACTCATAATAAAATCAAATTTGTTTGCCCGGAATAGAAGTTTATCGTATATATAGCGTGGATTGTAGTGAAATATCGCACACATACACTTTAGGTACTGACCCGAGATCTGTTTACAATTTAAGTAATAAAAGTTTATCAGGAAAATTAGAACACTTATTATATATAAGTGTTCACTTATAATTACTTTTTTTATTCCGTGATGTATGTTTCAGGGTGTGAAGTGTGTTTATTCATTAATACAGTTTATGTTAAAACTGGAAGGAAAAAAGTAAAGCATGAAAGAACTGACATTGTAAAACGATTAGTAAGCAGCAAGTTGGGAAACCCCTAAACCACAACACAACCTACCAAAAGGGCACTCTTCACAGAGTGTATATAAAGTTTTCTGTGAAGAGTGCCCTTGTGAAGCTATAAAAACTCGTAGTAAATGTTTCAATTGTAGGAGGTATGAAAAATGATTCATTTTGCGAACCATTTATTATAATCTGGCCATTTTGAACAATATCAGTGTAATTCATAAAAACGAAAAACGTTACATAGTTCTAAATAATTTAGAAATTCTGGAAATACGAGATTGTCAGGTTTTATTCAAACAGTACCTGTGTGTTACAGATGGCTTCAAGACAAGACAGGTGCTGGTGGTGTATTGCCTGATACCGGGGTTGAAGAAAGTTAATATCCTGGTACAGCATGCAACAGTACTCCAAGATCATTAATCTATAGATTCTGTATTCATTGTTAATGATTGCGTTCAGAAGAATTTCAAAAGGGCCTTCAAGAAGGCTCGTATTCATATTTATACCGTTATTCAGGCAACAATCAAAAAACTTGTGCTCCTACATTCAGTCCAAGCTGGTCTGGGAGTGTCGGGAGAACCTCAACGCTCTATCCCCGGGTAACCGGGTTACTTTTCAATGGGTTCAGGGGTATAAAAGGGTTGAGGGTAATGAGGAGGCAGACCGACTGGCTGGTATGGGATCTGAACTGGCTTTAGAAATTTCTTTTTCCTTGACCGGGTCTGTTATTAATAGTTGGATTATCAAACAACGCCAAGCAAGATGGGGTAATTTTCATGTACATTCCCATAGTAAGCGTCTCTTAAGCAGGGTTCCTCGTGGAGGACTTACAGGGGTGGCAGACATCATGACGCTCATTACAGGGCACTGTAGTCTGTATGTTGTACAGGAAAAGGGAGGAAAGTGCAGGACAATAATTCATAATTGTGAGACTCTTGTTAATAGGAGACTAAGTTTTTTTATTTTCCAGGACCCAAGGAACCTTTAGCAGGATGATCTAGTCAGTGGATTGTTCGAACTTACTAAGGGCCAATCTACTGAACTAGCAATTAAGATGTTTAGTGTGAGACTTAATTTTGATGTTATACCACATACAATAAATTTGTGAAAAAAGTTAAGATAGTTCGTTTTGTTATTGAAATGGAATTTTGTTTCCATTTCACAGTGGAAACACTGTTTCCAATTTTCAACAGTGGAAACACTGTTTCACAATTTCCATTGTGCATAGTGTATTCCTGTATGATGAGAAAGTTCCATCCGTCACGCTCACAGTGTTTTGGGGAGAGGAGCCAAATATAACCGAGAGAGAGAGAGAGAGAGAGAGAGAGAGAGAGAGAGCACTAAAAAATAACACGAAAGTTAAACACTCCATATTTATTTGTTATTATTTGTCCACCGCTAGTAACATCAAAAACGAAATCGAGTAAAGCTAAAAACATTCTGTCAACTGTACCTTAAAACCTTTGATACGTTGCTTCTAATTGACAACAGACTTCTTACCAGCACGAACTCTTCCTTCCACCATCACAAATGGTGTAGTACTTGCCGAATAATTCGATTACGCGAGAAATACCGAAGCCTCCGGATTCCGGCAAAGATAAAAACCTTTCGTTGACAGACCCACTAATGGAACTGCAATGCGCCACTGTATAATGAATGGAATGCTTGATAATTTAAACGCAAGCAACTGGTTTCTTTTATCGTTATGAATGCAAAAATATTCGAATTCAAAACTGGATTTTACGTCAAGTCCTTCGGCCCTGTTTCGGTTGAAAACAGTACAAGAAACCTTACGGTGTTAAAATTAGGTTATCGGTCCGTTTCATTAAGTAAATAGAATCTGTTAAACATTGTCACATTAAACATATTCATTTTGTACAAGAATATTCATTTCGTGTGTTAAAGAAAAACAAAATAAAAAATGTGACGGTTTGACAATTATCTTATAACAAAACATTAAAAAAAACTTTTAATAAATTTCTTTACTACAACAAAAGATCCGAATAAAAAGATTTCTGTTATTTAACTAAAAATAAAAATTTTGTATCGTGTTTTCTCTTCCTGAACTTTATACTCGACCCATCATTGAAGTCTCTGTTATACACTAGTACGTTGCTAAATAAAAAAAAACCCGCAGGGGGTAGACTAGCTGCACCTATTAAGAGGATTTGGACGTCCCTCGCGTACCCGAGTCTAATACGCACTTAACACTTACAAAACTACACTTACGACTTTAACACTTTACACTCACACATTTATACACTATTAACACATTTAACACTTTATACATTTAGGGAGGCGATAATAGCCTCAATGTGCTTTTCGCCTTAAAATAAAATTTTTAAAAAATATAAAAAAATTCTCTTCTTTTTTTATTTTTACTACGATAATTTGTTAAAAAACTATACAAATTAATATAGCTGGTTTTTAACAACATAACCTAAAACTTATTATAGCCTATCAGCTGTTCAATTAAATCAACTGATCGATTCGAAATAATAAAAACACAATTGATCTTTAAATAGAACTACCAAAATTAAATTTATTTAAATCATTTATATACTTAAATCGGTCACACGCACAAAGACCCCGGTTCGAACCCTGCGGAAAAACAGTAATTTTTAATTACAGTTATTTTAACATATGTCTTTCGACGCGCGAAATGTACAGTTATATATCAATATAAACATGTTCTCGCGTCCCGAAAAATTCAACATCAAAATCCAGCCCTAAACATGATACATGTTAATTCAAATTTCTTTATTTCTGAAAGGAGGCTTTTATATGTCTAATCCTGCATTAGAGAGTTTGTATTGCCTTCTAAAAATACACGAAGAAGGTAATTCGATAAGACCCAATAACTTAAAGTGGGTTATTACTTTCTTTATAGCTATGCAACCAAAACCTGCATCAGCGTTTGATATTTATTCAGTTCGTATGAAAATTTGATTCGTTTAACTTTGCAGTAAAAGCGTTTCTTTTTCATATCTGAATACACCTTCATATTTGCATATTTAAGTCTCATAAGCCTTTGATTATTGTATTATTAATGATAAATACCTGATAAACACTTTATTGTTTACAGTATGATGTTTTTTAATTATTTTTACAAACAATATCAGAGCTAAACAATACTAGAGTTAGATTTATATAACACAAGTCCTTGTTAGCGCTAAAAGGGTTAAACACTGTCTCTTACGCCATTTAAAGATGTGCGCTTGTAATTTAAAACATTAAAAATACGGTTACTCTCAGCCGGCTGTACACTAAACGCAGGACACGGTTATTATTGAAACAATGTCTCCAATGAACTTGGAATGTCGTAGGCCCCAGTAAACATTAAAATTTTTGAAATTCTTTCTAGATACGCCAAATACAATACATAAAGGTTAGAGAAGGGCGTTTAATGTTAGTTTTATAAAGCCACAGATACAAATATTACTTTATGTACTTGTCAGTAGATAATCACAGATGCAGCTGGGAGACAATGGGAGTCATGTTGGTTTATTTTATGGTTAGGCCTACTCTGTGACGTCTATATAACTTACGACTGACACATGAATACACATAATACGTTCACAGATGTGTCTCGGAGCACAGAGCGGACAGTAATCCTAACAAGGGTAATCTACCAGTTGTCTAACGGTTTGTGGTGTTGAGTGACGTGAACGTTCATTTTGTTTTTCTTCTCTCCCCCCCCCCATTGTACAGGATAAACGAAAAGTTTTAAAAGCGTGAAAACTTATGGTTACTGGTTATTTTAAAGAAAGTTTAGAATTATTTTTTTCTAAGACACAACATCAAACTACGTTTTACAAATATTGTAATAATTGTTTATATTTTAAATTATAATAATTCACAAAACGCACAAACTATAAACCTTTTAAGACCGTGTTTTATTATCTTGCTAGAAATAAAATTGTTGGTAAAATATCAGTAACATCAAATTCCAATGGTAGTCATAAGACATATTACATGCACGCATACTGTGTTTCTTAATATCCGTTTAATTATTTTTTTGTTTAATTATAATTTTCATGAAATATGAAAATCATAGGTTTTATTAGTACTTGTTTAACCAGTTTATTTGGTTTGAAAACTTTATTCACAAGTAATATTTTATGTTATTTAATTACGTCGATGTAGGCCCTACAGCTCAAGGTCATAATAGGCTACACAAAGAACCACTAACAAAAGGTTTTATATCCTTTAGTGAAGTTTACAGCTTATATTACTTTGAGAACTATGCTAGTACTATTTAAGTGGGAGATCTACAACTGCGTCTCACGATACGATCTGTAAATTTCCATTTTATTAATTTATTTCTTTTAGACCTAGATCGTTTTTGTTGTTTGTTATATATTGTTTATTTTTGAATCAGTAGTAATTTTAACGTTAGGGTAGAATGGATGTAGCCTATTTTTCACGAATAGTGTTCATCAAATTTACAATTAATTTTACTCATTATTTTAGATATAGAATATCTAAAATAAAATTAATTTTATGGATTTCAAAGCTAAAGGAACATGTAAGGAACTGTTTGTTACGAGATATTCAAAATTATTTAAAACATAAATCAATATTTATAACAAATCTAAATTAACTTATTAAAAAAAATTGTTGTATGTATAATTTTTATTTATGAGAATAATAAAATTTATAAAAATCGATTTTTTTCAAAACCTAATCCAAGCAGATTTGATCGAGCTTATGAAATTAATAATTTTAATTTAATTTAATGATAAAACGATTAGATAAATACTATTTAGAGACTGTACTGTTTTGTATCTAATTATTTCAATTTAAATAAACTGATTTTTATTTAATTACACGTATTAACATTGAATACATTAAGTGATTATTTCTGAACATTAGCGTTGCGAAATGTCGGTAGTTTTTCCCAGAAACATCGCACAATAATGAAATTAATCTGACTGCATTCACAACAAGGCTCAACGTAATCCAAGTGTATATTAATGCAACACATGTTTATTCTATTAACCAATCAGTGCCATATGTTAACCAGAGACTTGAATGCGTGGTTAAGAACGAACGCTTCAATGCCATGTAAGATCCGCTTTAGAGAATTACAACTTTAGCTAGAAGCTAATTACGTTGAGACCTGTGAATGCATAATTACCTGCGAATATCATCTAAGATTCAGAGCGGAAAAGCTAATAACAATATGCGAGTACAATTATGTATTGTCGGCCGCTTTGCATTGTTCCGCGGTGGGAATTATTTTAGGTTGTATTGTGACTTTTAGTGCGAGACATTTTAAAGGGGAAATTACGTTTATTAAAACACATTTTTAACACAACATTATAATTAAATGTGTATTAACGTAGGGAATATTTTTTATCACTGATTCTCATATATATATATATAACAGGTGTAAACACATCCGTTTTAAAAATAATAGCGAATCCTAATAATAATGTTTGTTTTGTTTTGTTATTTTAAAAATAGCAAATAATTTTTTCTCAGTTAAGGGATGAGTTTTCTGTATCTGTTTGCTTCAGTATTTAACCTCCAATTACATTCTGTTTTAAATAAATTAATTAAATTTAAACACATTAATTGAAAATGTAAATTAAATATTATTCGTGCAAGTCCTACTCATAACGATAAAATTATTAACAATAATGAAGACACATTTTGAAACGTTCTAAATGTAGTCCAAACATTAGTTATTTAAATTTGTCAATTTGTTTACATAATTTCTGAAAAATACTAAAATGTTAGTTGTGTAAAATTCACTTTTAATTTATTATTGCTACAAAAACTTGTATAAATCTAAAAGTGTAATGCAATTAAAAATAATTTCCAATATGAGTATTTAATAACTCTATTTGCAAAATAATTCAAGGTAAAGTGGTGAAGGGTTGCTAATCCTTAATTTATATATAGGCCTTTAAACGTGAAACACCAATCAATGGCTTTTGATAATCATTCCCAAACACTTGAAATAATTGTAATAAATCTTAGCACAAAGTTTTTTTTTACTTGGACCTAGATATCACTTAAGGAAAGTTTTTAATAAAATCACTATGCATTAAATTAAATAAGACATGATGTAATAAAGAGGACATTAATTTACATTACAGAACTTTAAGTAACTAAGTTCGTAGAAGGCACTGCCCTAAACATTACTTAAGTTTAAATCCACTTAACAGCTAGTATTATAAATAGTTCTTCATTAATTTGTGGATTCTTAAAAATATGTGTTAGGCCTAAATATAAATATGTTTTTAAAGTTTTATTAAGGAATAATGAAGAATTTCAAATATTAAATACAGATGTTAAATTTTTAATTAAAAAAAGTAAAAGTAAATATTTCCTTGAACATATTTTTCAAAAGTCTACGTTCAATCAAAATGTATACATCTCCAGTTCGTAGAAGTAGTAGGCTCTGTTGTGACCATCCGAGACAATTGGCCGTTTTAGCTAAATTTTGAGCTGCTACTTTAGTATAAATGTTTTGAAAATTACTTGATGTTACGTGATATTTTGGCATGCAATAAATAGTTAATTATATTATTTTGTCATTATTTATAACACAAACCATCACTTTCGACGGAATTGTGAGACATTTGTATGGAACAAACAGGTCAGACACACGCAAAAACTATTAACAAAATGCTGGTATGGAAAATATCTGAATTTAAAGAAAAGTTAGTTATAGTCTCAAAACTCACTGAAAAAAGCAGTCGCGCGATTACGTTTTGCTGGCACTCAGATTAAAATCTCTTGAAGTAATCGTATAGCTCTGCGTGCGATGAATCAAAAATGGCCGCCCACACGCATCTCGATATAACTCCTACAACATTGTCACTAATTAGATGTTCCACTGAACGCACATTGCCGCACTGTTTTTAGTATCGTCTGCATTCATGATATATCGCGCGTTAGAGTCTCTCTTCTCTCTATTGTCTAGTTAGAAATTAATATTCTGATGTACATCAATTTCTACTTATAAATTATTGAATAATGTGTTTCATGTAACAAATACTAATTATATGTTAACAATAAAAGAAGTTATAGGTGAGTGATTATTTGCTTTATGAGAGAGTCTGAAAGATTTTACAAGAGTTTATTTTAAACTTAAAAATAATATCAGTACTGATTTCAAAACGGAAGTTGAAAAAAATTAAGTTACAAAATTTGCAAAAAAATATAAAGAAAACAAAAAAAGATAAGAGAAAAAAGTTAAAGGTAAAAAGGAAGGTGTACAGGCCCCTTAGTAACACGCAACCAGTAAGATAAGATGAGTTGCACGCAAATTGTTACACGAATAGATAAAAATTAAATACAAACTTAATGAGGCGTTTGTTAATAAATATAATTATTAGGGAGAACGCCGAGGCAAATTAAGCCAGGAAACAAAAAAATATACAAGCTGTTAATAAGCAGACTATGAAATTATAGGCCTAGTGGTATTATTGAATTTATACGAGATACATGAGGTTTTTAAGCTGACATTGTTAAAACTCATGACCAGGACCATACATGTGGACCAATTCAGACTATTAGAACATGTTTACAGGCTATATATATTACACTTTACATTGGTGTCTATAGTGTCTTTTGGTTATTTAATGTTCGAAAATTTAAACGTATAAAAAGATATGTATGTAAGGTAGGTTACTTTATTTTGATAATAGTATTTATTTATTTATTTTGATAATTTTTATAATATCATTTATATTTGTGTGTGTGTGTGTGTGTGTGTGTGTATGTTTTTTTTAGCACGAATTGGCAATTTCAGTCAATCTGATTAAAATTTGTCGCAAAATGACTGATTTTGTAATCGGTTTAAGAAACTCGTGAACCAGCGAAATTCTTTCAATAGTTCCAAAATGGTGCCATTTCATGTTTTTATAAATGCTTAACGTTTTTGTCTTAAATATTTTTGGCTTAGTTTATTTTGCAATTGTGATCAGCGTTACAAAATGCATAAATTAGCATTTTGAATTTTTAAAACTCATTGAAATTAGAAATTTAATTTAAATGCTGTCTGAAGTTTAAAACTCTAATAACATTAAGTTTTAAGAACTATTGAATTTAGGCTATGAATAAACATTTTTGTTCAAAATACAATATTTTATAAACATAACATAGACAATAATTACTTCATTGCGTTATTTTCATTTCTTTGTAACTATTTTCTGGATGAAAACTGCCAGACATACATAGGCCTACACGTTCTTTCAGAAATTAACCCATATTTACCAACACTAAGTAATACATCTTTGTAAAATTTAATATCACACAAGGACACAATGTTTCTTCCACAAGAACGAGTAGCCTAGGCTATTTAGATCGTAGATTTAACTAGGGTAACAGACCAGTTACAGACAGACTAACAGGTCTGTAATTTTTCACCTATTTGCTGCAAACTGCATTTCGTCTAGTATCACAGTTATTTAAGATTAGCACGTGAAAGTACTTTTAATTACTTAAACTTCACACTTTCATCCATTTAGCTACCCTTTAATGACTATTGCCGCAAGACTAAACGCAATGAACTCATGCGTTCGGCGCTTAGGTACAGTGAATTATAATTACCGAGGAATTCTATCCCCGAGACAGCCATTCGTCTACTTAGCGCAACTGTAATTACTCTTTACTGTTTCTTGTTTGGTTTCTCTAATGTCTTCGTTAGACTTGGTAAGATCAAACGATTTGTCATCGTAAATAACGGGTTAGCTAAAAGTTATTTTCGGTTTTACTGTTAGCCCATGTACCTATTAGTCGTATTACAAATTTTGTTTTTTTTTTATAAACTTCAAAGCCCTTAGTAATTAGCCTCCCTTGTTGAATTTTAATTTTAACCTACCGGATTGAATTGCTTGTCTTGTCGACTATAGTAATTTAGGTACTTGATCTCAAAGGGGGTTAATTTTTTTAAAGTTTTTGTTTTTGCACTAAACTTTATATTCGACCCATCATTAAAGTCTCTGTTATACACTAATACGGTGCTAAATAAAACAAACCGCAGGGGGTGCAGAATATCTGTACCTATTGAGAGGATTTAGACGTTCCTCTCGGTATCCGAGTCTAACACACACTTACACTTGCAACATTACACTTACGACTAACATTTTACTCTCACAATTACATTTAGGGTGGCTATAACAGCCTTAATGTGCTTCTCCCCTTAAAATAACAAAAATAAATTGTTGACTGAAATTTATTGACCAAATATTGTATATAGCTAGAGTTATTTGTATAAATTCAAAATTGCAAACAACTTTTTACTGAAATCTAGTATTTATTAAATAATTAACATATATTTTCTAAAGATTTAAAAATAAAATTACACAAAATATTTTAATCGCAGTAGTTTTAGTAAACAATATTTTATATACAATATTATTATTGATAATTATTAAAGAAACAATACTTGTATGATACATTTGCACTCTCCATGCGCCTGCACACGCGGAAGCACTGATCTCACGTCTTCGCCTCACGCCCCGCCAATTATAACCAAACCCACTATTGTAATTGCTTTCCAATGATATCTACTTGCACGAGTGCGTTCTTCTACAAAATGGACTTTCTATTTTATGAAATTTGTCCACATATAATATGGTAGGCCTTTATCTAAGAATATTTCAATAACGGCACGGATTGTGGAAACTATGCATGGATCGTGACCGATAGACTACAGTGTTGCAAATTATAGCCCGCGTCAAGTTTGCAAACAGGCTGTTGTTTCTAATACCTAGCACGATCCCGACAAACTTGAAATATAAACAGGAAGTTTAAGAATATGTAAGTGTTGTAATTTGTCTACAATAAAATGTTTCGAGCAATGTACGGATTTTAATGAAATTAGTTTTGGAACTGTACTTCTTATTTAACCGACCGTTAAAGTTTCTTAATATATTTTCATTTATGAATTGGAAATTACTAAAAAATAATTATGGTCTGGACGAAATTCGCTGAATTGTTTTTTTTTCAATTTAAAATACATTATTAAATTTACGGAAAATATTTTTTCGCCGAAACTAGAAAGAAAATAAATTTATTCCAAAATTATGTGAAATATTTTTAAGATTCTTTATAAAAATTAAATTTCATTAGACATAGCGGTTTCTATTTAAGCGAATCTTCTTCTAAAATGTTCAGTACTTCTTATTGAGAGTAATCTAAGAAGTGTTCTCTTTCTAATTTGACAGTTAAAATTTTACAACCCTAACATTTTATAATTAAAATTACAACATCCCTTAAAAGCACAATTTAAATACAACTACGTTTAATTAAAATACAACGACACCGACTATTCCATCTTGTAGCAATGTCGGAAGTTTTATAACTGCAAGCAAATTTTAAAACCACACTAATTGCGTTAACCGTTAAATGATTTGAACGCCGGTAAGAAAGAATTACAAAATAAAACTGTTATACGGCAAGTCGTGATTCAGTGAGGTAATATTACAAGAACAGGTACGACAAAGAACAAAGTCTTGCCTTCAACTTACACTTCTGCTGAGAGACATAGCCTATACTGAAAAAAACATTCCAAAAATTGTTTGTCGTACAATTTTCTTGTTCACTAAAAAGACGCTCGTTATCATGTATACGTCCTTAAAATACCACTAATTTTACGTTAAGAAAATTATACCAAAAATTTTCAGTTTACAATTTAGTTTATAAAAATCTAACTTTGAATTACGTTATTTAAAAAATGTTCTAACGATACAATCGATACAAAACGTACGTGTTCTCTTCTCAAAAATCAGTCTCGATAGGCCTATTAGGCTGAGAACCTAAGCATTTCTTTTATTTCAAAATCCGTAACACTGACTTCAGTTGCGAATATAACCAATCTTTATTTAGAGAATTCACTTCAGTTTACTATTTTATCGATAAAAATTTTCGACTAAAAACATTCTCCGCCTTCTTCCGATTTCCTAGCTTCCATTTTTCTCTGTCGTTCCTTAGATCTTGATATAATCCCCTCTCTCTTACTTCCTTATGAATTCATCCTCTCCATTTAAGTCTCGATTTTCTCTTTTTTTTGCTACTTGTGGTTTCCATTTTATAATCTTTGGGAAGTCGATTTTCGTCCATCCTTTGGACGGCCAAAGCATCGAAGTTGTTTTGTCTAAATGTCTTCTACAATAAACCAGATTTTCTTGACGATAATGATTTATACTTTTTGTTTTAGTATATGTGGACTACACTGGAGGAAACGTTTGGTAAAAATCGTTTCATCTAATTTTGAGGCAATTTTCTTTTTGTTAATTTTACGTTAAATTTCACAAAAATGTTTGGACACCACGTATGCTCGCGATAAACGCATGCATGCCAAATAAAATAACGCAAATTCTTTTTCATTTAGCCTGTGTTCCCCAAAAACCTTCTCTCCACAATTAACGTTCATAGTCTATACAATGAGATAACAAAACGTATACCAGATATTTAAAGAGCCTAATCCACTGGTTCAGACATGTAGAGGCCTAAGCCACGCAAACAGACCGTGACCAGCGGAAAGTCGTAATTATTTTGAGGTGGATAGACCGTGGCAGGAACTTAAGCCACTTCCGAAAGTGTAAAACGGTTTCAAACTGTTTAAATATAAAGAATAACTTCTTTAAGTAAAAACTTCAAAATTACTTTGTAGTTATTTTTTGGTTTTTCGTGTTAGATAACAGGCCTATATTATCTGGTTTAGGTTGTTTGTATTAAAAATGGTAAAAGTGAGAAACTATTAGAAGTTCTGGATGAAATTTGTAACTATTACTTTGCGGTAATAGGTTAAACATAGACACAGAAAGCTATTTTTTTAAAAATGGCCGTAAGCAGTTCTATCTGTCTGGCATGATACAAACGAATTTTCAAAAATATTTTCCATATATCTTTTGAAATTCTGAATTCACCATCATAATCAGCATTAAAATCTTTGACTACATTACGACTAAATTACGAAAATAATAATGACTAAGGTTAAAAAATATCTTAACTTTAACTGATTTCGAAAATTCAAAAATGCTATTTTGTACAGTTTTTTATCGTTGATAAGGACGGTGAAATCATATTTTCAAACACATTTAAGACAAAAAAATGTTACGAAGTTTTAAAGGTTTGAATATCCGCCATTTTGAAACTATGAACGAATTTTACTTTTTAACAAACTTGTCCACTGTTATCATAATTGGTTTTTGTTCAAATTTCGAATCAAATCACAAAAAACTGCGAACGACACACACACACACACACACACACATATATATATATATATATATATATATATATATATATATATATATATATATACAAATTCTTGAAAAAGCGATCAAAAGACAAGGTTCGGTGTTTATTTCCAGTCCCAGGTGTAGGTCTTACCATAATAGGACCGATTATGGTACCGATAATGGGGCCGATTTAAAAGATCACATCTTTTTCCAATAGGAATTTGTTAACAATTATACATGTTGCTCACTCGTTAGACGAACAGATAACAGTATGGAAAATAATATGAAAATGAAAAGCATTGAATCATTTACTTTTTAGGTCTATACCTTTTAGGTCTATACCAAAACACCTAAAACAATTAACAAAAATGCTTTTAAAACACGGTTGATCAACTTTTACTGAAACATTTCACATCACTAAAAACATGAAATATTTTACCAACTATTTTATTTTATTTATTTATTTATACTATTTTGTTTTATTTATCGCTAAAAAAATTTGTTTAGTTTTTTTATCTATCGATAAACAAACGAAGAATTATCCTACTTATCAAAATCGGTTCTTCGATATTGCTTTAAACTTTGATGATGTATGATAATTTGTGCCAGTACCGAGTTATAAGTCACGTAAATATCCCTAGACCTTTTTTTAAATACGCTTAACTTGAAAACTTCTTGCAGTGTTTCTGTAGGCTACCATTTGTTTTTAAATAAATCAGACTTAAACTTAACTTCACTAATTTAATTACAAACAAATGTTATTCATCCAGTACTGAATGTAGCTATAAGGTTAGGTGCTGTCGAACTTGTCTTCATTATTACTGTGCATCGTGGTTTATACCCCGGCCCAAGCA
Organism: Callitettix versicolor; assembly: GCA_022606455.1. Lineage (NCBI taxonomy): Eukaryota > Metazoa > Arthropoda > Insecta > Hemiptera > Cercopidae > Callitettix > Callitettix versicolor. The sequence goes on from CM040187.1 coordinate 31,141,344, forward strand.
AAAGTCTTATGATGTTGAATAAAAGATACTACGTAAGTTAACCAAGCCCTTTGTATTAGTGTTTATATTGTCATACTCACTTCGTGTGGAGGTAATAATTATAAATTATGTCATATTGTATGTTTACCAAATTGTCGGAAACAGATATTAAATGTTTGATTTGAAAGTTGCTCCAAAACAGAAAGGATATTAAAAATATTGTTTAATACTACACGATGATATTTAAAAACAGAAATAAGCTACTGTCATATAAATTGAATTTTTTAGCTTTTATGAAGAGAGTTACATTAGAATTTTTAGAACTATTTACTGCTAAGATTATATTGTTATCCTGTAACCATTATCTGTTCCTGATTAGAAAATAAGTAAACGGTTCGTAAACATTGCCTGAACTTTCTCACAATCATATTATTCGAGAATATATCAATAAATAATTAGGCCTCCTAGGTCCCCTTTAAGGTAGGTCAGGATTTATGTAGTTTTACTCACTAAAAGTTACTTTTTTTAAATTTGAAATTGAATTGAAAACTTAATACAATACAGATACTTTGCAAATATCCTAAATTTATTTCAAGAAAAAATGCCATTTATATGTATGTTTGTAACTTCTGAACTGAGTTCCTTGAAGCGATAGGCTACTTTCTTTACTTTTGATAACTTTAGTAAATTTTTAATTGTAAAGTCACGTAATTTTTAATGTTTGTTTGCCTTTTAAGAGATTTTTAAATTTAACTTTGATTCATTTACAACAATAATATGTTGTCTATAATACGACGTATAAAGAAAACATAATAAGATATTATCAGCAGAAGAAAGAACGATTCATTGTCAGCGCGAGACAGCTGTGTAAAGGCAAAACCAAAACCCTGGTAGATCTGTGTCTGTGGGACGACGCACTCCTTATTTGTATACAATGTAAATGATCACTACAAAATTTGGTGAATATGACTTTATAGCTGCTCAAAGGCAGGAGAAATAGGATTAGGGGTATATTTACATGACAAAAAATATTTAGGGGTATTTCACGTCCCTCTCTCCGAGTTCATAATGAATACAACATTGAATCAAAATAAGAAACAGAGTTTCAGGATATTACGATATATTTAATTCTTTGTACTGAACGACTTAAAAAAACCATTCTTTCGATAAAAAACTTACACTTGTGGAACTCGGAGAGTTACCGACTGAAGCGAAGCTTTTGTTAATGATATCTTTGCTCAATACAATACATAATTAGTTTAAAGATATATTTACAAATATCTTGTTTTGTTTAAATAAATAAATACTTGAACCTAGGATAGATATTATTTACTGCAGTTTTAGTAATAGATCAGTTGTTTTATATTAATTCGTAACGATCAGCTGATAGGCTATTATTAATTCATTGAACAGCTGATAGGCTATAATAGGTTTCAGGTTATATTTTTAAAATGACAATATTAAAAACAATTATTTTCAACGTTTGTTTTATAAATGGTTACAACATCACTTGTTCTTCAACTAAGGAAAAATACCGAAACCAAAGCAACACAACGTTTTCATATAATACGCGTGTACTGTTATCTAAAAGGAGAAAGAAAGAGACAGAAATAGAGAGACGAAATTCGTTTGTTCGTTTCCGTTCCATATTTTCGTTATATTCTTCCGTTCGGCAGACTTTTTTTCAAAAATCGTCAGTAATATCAGAATTTTATTCGCCGCTCGACATTTTGCAGTGTATGTAAAAGTAACTACAATACGTTTTAAAAGCGGATTTAGTTTTGGGCATCAAATACGTTATAGAAAAAGGAGCATTTAAGTTGTAGGGGCCTACTGTATAAGCATTAGACCTATAGTACACCAGTTCTTGTTAATATTTAGTTTATATTTTATAGTAGGCTATATAAGTCCTTGAAAGCATCAAAATACAAGTATAGAGATTCGATACTAAATGACAAGTACAAGAAACAAAAGAATTTTAAATCCTGAGAACCTGCTTCAGGATCCTGTGCTTGACCATTTTATCCTGCAGATATTTATACACTTCTATTAAAGTACCGTGTTTACAGTTTCTAGTCACTTTTATCTCTTTATCTGTATCCGCTGCTGGTACTTGCTGTACGTTTTGTAAATACTCGATAAGATCAACAAACAACGTTACCTGTATAAAGCTTTGAAGATTATGGTTAGTATGAGTGTAGCGTATAAAATAATTGCAGAGATATTCCGAACTGTACAGTTAGTTAATAAGTAATCGAACAAACAGTGCCTTAGATTATTTGAATGAGCCAGGTAAGCCAGATCAAACTCGACGGCGGTCAGAGATTGTTTTCATTCTTCGATTTAATCAGTTTCGTAACGGTAAATATATTTTCATTTTAATTCAAAACAATACATTATGAATTCTTAGTAAGGACTTAAAACATTCTTTGCAGACTGCAAATCTTTGACGATGTTCTTGAGTCAGGATTTTTATATGAAAGTATTACTTTCATTTTTTTTTCGAAAAATTATGTCCTACTTATGTTAATACACAAAGTAAAACGTAAAGCGTTTTGTTGTATTTTCAGGTGTTTTGTGGTTGGAAATCTAATGGTGGTCAAGTTTCGTTTTCATGTAGCATATTCGATGTAATACGAAAATTCAATCTGTTCAGAAGTTTTGTTTCAATCGATTCTGTTTGTATCCTTGAAATGTTCGTTTTTTCAGAAAAATCCATATAACTTTTTTAGATTTTTTTGAATGTCTCATGGATATATGAAAATTAACCAGATAGAAATTAAATTCATTCATAACAAATTATTTATAACAAATTATTGGAATTAAATTCTACCTCGACAGCGAGTAATCTTTTAAAAATAATTATCATAAATAAAGAAAATATAAAATATAAATTTTGCAAATTAAATAAGAAGGATAACTTAATAATTATTTTATATTAATAGAACTATAACTATTTGTATTATATGGACGTTTCGATGACAATCCTGTAATTTTGTTCACCCAGTTTTCTTGACAGGTTTTGCAGTAGATATATTTTCAAAAACTTATTACTATCTCTACAATAAACGAACATCGGTTCGTATAACCTACTTTGAAAGTGTTAAAACAGTGTCAGCAAAATTATGTAGGTATTGACCATAAAAGCATAACATTTTGAAATGGCTTCTAAACAAATTGGGCTAACGATCTTAGTACAAAACGTTTAGTCAATATTAGTGAATTTTCAGGTAAATTGAAATAATTAGGGCATTTTGTTTTCAGTTAATGCTTTTGATGTAGGCCTATACTATTTAAAAATAGTTCAATACAACAAAAAGCGTAAGTTAATGGGATTCTTTAAACACGTAATAAATTTTAAATCGAATAATTTTAACTTAAATTACATCAGTGTTAAAAGAAACTGACTTTAACAATTAAAATTTATTATTTATTTCTTTAAATATATAGTTTCAATAAACGTATACATCTATCCATTAACAATGAAGTAAGAATGTTAATTATTTTAACAAATTCAGGACAAAAAGAATAAAACCGAAACTTTGTTTTTAGTAGTGAAAAGTTCCTTCGTTTCCGTTTGCAAGCAAAACCTAGTGTAATGTCTTCTTTATGAAAAGTTGGTTACAATTTATTTAATATGCAGAAATAACTTTAACTACTGAAAATTTGTCATTTACTTGTGTTATTATTTTTTAGGGTCGTAAAAAAACAGTGGTTCTTATAACTTTGCGCGTGTTTATCTGTCTGCCAGAATATAACGAACTATGTTGGTTAATGACGAATAAATGATTAACTTAACGTTGAGATCAGTCACTCTTGTATTTGGTGAAATTGATCTTTGTGATGACACAACAATATTTGAGGGTTGTTAAGGGGTAAAATATTAAGGAAAATGTATTTTATATCTAGTGTGCAGTAATATTTGAAACTATAAAAGTGATATTAATTTCGAATATGAATAAAGATATTGTAATTACAAAAGTTCATTAAAAATCGACCAAGCTACTATAAAAATTCAAGTTTCAGTGACATCCTTTTAAAGATATCTCGCAGAAGCTACTTTTTTATTTATTGACGACATAAAAGCGTGTTTTGACTTATTTACCGACAACTAAAGCATTTCTTACGCTGTTCGACCTTTTGGAGTTATGTGGGTAAAAAGTAAGTTTGGGCATCAAATACATTTTAAAAGTAGCACTTGGGCCTACATCGTATGCTAGAATCGGTACAGTTTGTACATAGTCTGATGCGGTAGGTTAGACGTCACTGAAGTCAGCTGATCCGTTTTCGAATCAGCTGTTAAAAATATAACATTGTGATTTACATTCAAACGGTAGATAGACGTACTAATTTACGAGGACAAGAAACAAAACATGAGGATCTTCACTTTAAAAACATGTGATTATCTATTTTATTATTTTTTCTAGTTATACATATTTATCTTTTTCTAAAAATTCAATTATATTTTGTGATTATAGTGTATTTGAATGATTTTAATTTATAAATATTTTTTTGTTTTTTTATTTATCGCTAAGAATTTTTTTTAATTAATGGAATTCAATTTTGAAATAATACGTATATATCCCATAACTTCATCATGTGTCATCAAACATTTTTTTGTTAAATTTCTGTTTGTTAAACATTTGCCTACGAACACGCATTAATCGTTTAACGTGCTAATTATCAGATTGTTTTAAAAGTGCTACTAGTTTAGACCCAGTGTAATTTATTGATCGTCTCAATTTTAAACTAATTTCTCTGCTTGGATAATTCCAATGTAGGCTCTGATAAAACAATATGTTTATGACCGTATTTGTAATAATAGGCCTATGCCTTCCACATAACTTTGTAAAGTTCATACTTTTGTGTGATGAAAAATGTTAATAAAGTAATTTCATTTTTAAACAATATAATTTTCTTAATAATTTACATTAAATATATTTTTAAAAACTGTTATCGATATCGAATATTTAATCTGAAAATATACAATGTGTAGGCCTAATAATTTTCTGAAATTATTGTATTGCCAAATTGAACATATTAACGAATCATTGGACATAAGGCTTCAAAATGTACACAACCTACTTCTGTTACACTTCTAAGATATTTGTAAAACATTAGAATCACTGACTTGTCCACAACAATAAGTTCTCGCTACAAGACACTGAATAGGACTTGATAATAAGCCAGGAGTTTTAAATTCGTTGCAGTCTATTTATAGATCAGTGGCCATTTCAGTTGAAGGCCAAGCTGTTATTGATCGCGCAGACTTTTTGTCCGTTGTATAAAATTGTTTGTAGTCTACTTCGCGTGCTTCACATATTTTTTCTAAATAAAAAATTGCGTCCTGTTATTAAAAGATAAAACGCTTTAAAAAAATTCAGTTTTGAAAACTTTAACGTCCAAATAGCAATGAATGTCATGTTATCTCTATCGTAAACGTACGTGTTTAATAAATTACGCTTGTTTCACATACCGTGCGTTGTACTCGGACACAGTCGGTAATTTTGGAAACATTAACGGTGGGAGAGGAATGAATGCCACGTTCTCACATAGTAGCAATAAAAACAATGTTTCAACAAGTTAAAAATAAAATCAGAATTTATTATAACATTATTTATTTATTTATTTATGTACAAGATAACGGGATGATGATATGATACGGGATTGTAAGTGTTAATAACATTACAAGTAATAGGCCTATTTGAGAATTTTTAACACGGCTGTAGAATAATTCATGATACCTTCCTACGTTTTTTCAAATTACTAAGTTTTCTGAGACCTAAGGTGTTTAAAAAATTCTTCAAAAAATTATAATTTTAACTTATTTTTATTTTTACAATAATAACAAAAGTAAGGTCAGCTTTATTTTTTTTATCAGTAAGGACAGTTTAATTTTTGAGAAATATTTTAGGAAATAATAATGTGTTACTACTATATAAATACTACAAACTTAATATCATTCCTTTAACTTTTGTTTAAAAATAGTCTGCATTAAGTTAAATCACTTCTTAACATAATCTTACCTGAATTTGTTAGCGTGAAAATAATCCGGTATTGTTTTGTTTTCCAGTGTTGGCACAATATTTCCTTTTACAAAGTCTAAAAACAACACAAACCACAAGTACACAGTTTTTAAAAGTAAACACTTTCCTCACTTTACAGTGTGTAGAACTAATCACAGATTTTCAACTAAAACAAACCGTGTCTTCGTCACACAGGTCATTCACACTCCATCACTACTGCTCTACTACCTGTTAGAACTGTGCCAATACACCATGACTCCCCCCCCCCCTTCTAGTGTACACCCACCGTCCTATCCAATCAAGTCCTACAGACCCAGATTCCCCCCTCCATTTGTTTCTCCCTCTTCCTCCTTTTTACTGGTCAGTACACATAACTGCATCTCTTGAGCGACCTTGAGGGTACATGGACCTTCCATCCTTCCTAACACTAACTTAGAATCTTTTATTTTTATTTTTATACTGCACCGTATTTCCTTATTATTGAAGACTACAGTTTATTTGCAAGAAGATGAGTTTTGTTTGTGTAGCTGACGCGGTAACTTTTAATCTCTTAATTAAACGTAAGGGATTTAATTCACTTTAACCATAATTTAATATTATATTATCAATGCATAATCTTTGCGTATTTTATACAATCCAATTAATGGTCTAGGTTACTATATAACATAAAACACATTCGCTCTTACTTTCCAGCATTAAAGTCTCCAAAATATCTTTACTTAAATTACTATAATTTGGACATTATATCTAGAAAAACGAAAAATATTTTAAACAAATGCAAAAAAAAGTAATTTTATGATTAACAGGTGTGATTTACAAAAAAAAAACATAGATTAATAGTTTCAACAATGCCAACAAAAAGTAGCCCGCAGGGGGGGTGCACACTAGCTGCACCTATTGAGGGGATTTAAACGTCCCTCGCGGTAAGTCTAACACACACTTACACTTACAACACAAGTCCTAAGTCAATCACTTACGACTTTAACACTTTACACTCACACTTACATTTAGGAAGGCGATAATAGCCTCAATGTGCTTTTCGCCTTAAAAAAAGTAAAATAAACTATATAGGCCCACGACTTTCAATAATATACTTTTGAAATTTTGAAAAGTAAAATATAGTTCCTTAATATAGCATTTTAAAAGTATAAAGAATTAGTAGGCCTAAGTTTTTTCATTCATTTCTGCAATCTAGTTTTCCTTTTTCATTACAAATAGGCTTTTTATTTTTTCCGAAATTATTTTTCTTGTTGGCTAAGCTACCAACATTATTAAAAAAATTGAAATAATCAAAAACTCCTGGTAGTGTTTTTCTATTTTTTGTAACATTTCGTCATCGTTTAGATAGCTTAACTATTAAAAATATTTCAATCAAACAAAGTTGGTTGGAAACATTTTGTTTTATCTATGTCAGTAATTTTTAAATCAGCATTTGCTCTTAATGTGAGACGATAAAGGATTTTTCAGAGCTAGGAAAGAGCTAAAGTAGGTGCTCAATTCGCAGCTGTAGGCTATAGTTCTCTTGCTGAAATTTAACGTTTTACGTCTGTGACTACCTAGTATTACTTAAATATTTGACATAATCGAAAAACAAACTACATAATCATTTGTTTCGTGCACTATTCTAATACAAAAACCGACAAGATAGGCCTTTACAATCTACAATACTAATATAAAGCCGAAATCAGTCAGTAACGAGGAATAGGCTTATCGAAGCAATAAAAAATAAAAATCAATAAACTAGATAATTATAGCCTCTCACTATTCTGTGCAGGACAGCTCAGATGATTAAGTCCGCCCGGAAGTCCTTCACCCTTGAAGAACACACGATCACCGAGGCACCCCGCTGTTCTCACGAGGACACTCTCAAGGGAATTAATTATACGCTAATAGTGGCGTAGCTGTAGTTTATTGTTATAGGTTAGAGCATGCTTCTGTTCTACTCGGCACACAAGTCTCTGGTTACGGTTAATGACTCAATTATGGGAGAAATGTCCTAAAACAACGGTACTTAGTTGATCGGGTAAATTTACAGTGTTAGACGGGTGTTTATCACGCTATAACATTCCTCAAAGAATAATGTTCTATATGTGAAGCTTAGGTGATATAAAACACAAGACAATTATAACCTATAAACATTTATAAAGATGAATAATGCAAGTATTTGTTTTTCTCCGTCCATATTTCCTCAAAACAAATCTAGTTCCAAAGTAAGAGCCGTGACGAAAAAACTCGGAAAAAAGGCTTAACTTCTTAAAATCAGTTAATTAGATTATGTTTTCTTGCTATATTAAGTAGACCTACAGGGTATTTGGAAGTTCATAGGCCTAACACAAGTACCAAATTTGAATGAAATAAAATTAGAATTAGAAAATAAATCAAAGAAAGTGAACCATACGGACGGTGGTGAGAGTTTTTCAGTTTTAATTATAAATCAAAAATGTATTTTAATACACGTTTGTTACACTGAGGATTAGGCCTACTTGAGTTGGCCTATGGATTTCCGTATGAGTCCAAAATCTAATAATTGATTTCGATAAATTCATCCCATTGTGCGATGTTTTTCGTAGATAGTTTTTTACCCAGCCTTTTTTAATAGCGAGCGTGTGTATAGCTCCTTAATTACATACTAGCTTAAAGTTTAAAATTTTAATCAAATTAGACCTGATTTTGGGAAATGTTTCGAAATATTATTTACTAAATAACTAACCCAGCCCATCCATGGTTCAAGTGTCAATCACAATGAGATTCAGTGAAGCAGTGGTTTTGAATCCAATTTTCGGAATATCACCACGAACTTCCAGAATGCACAAATCGCTAGTCTTCCTTTCATTTGTTTGTTGTCAATTTTTGCTGAGGGAATTGCGGCAAAATTATCATGACGATTTAGTAAAATATTTCTGTTGTTTTAGGTTGAACAAATTCATAAAAATTAAACTATTAAGAACAATAAGCCCTAATAGAAAAAAGGGGTTCTAAAGAGTACAATAATCATGCAATCCCCTGAATCTAAAATCGTGGTTTTGACTTTTATATCTTGTAAAACTTTGTGTGTTTTAGTATAGACAGCCTATCGCTGCAAACTGTTAATGAATTTTGATAAAATTTGACTTATAAGTTTAAACCAGACCTGATTATCATGACTATACTGTATTAAAAACAATTCTTTTGCTATTGTATCTATTTTGTACAGTGAACTCGCCTTTATCGGTTGCCAACGAATGCTACTCACGTGTAGTCCGCTCCATGTATGCCCAAAAATATTCATGGGGCTTTCTTTAAAAATTATATTCGGTAGCGGAAAAAACAAAAATACTGCCACAAACTCGAAATCAAGTAATCCGGTTTTGCATAAATATTTGGCCGTATGTGAAAATTCATAAATGAAGTCGAAATTAAAAGAAAAACATGCGATGTTTAATTCGTGAAAAATCGAACAAATTTCTGCGGTCATTATTAGAATAACAGTTTTTAAGGTTAGAGTGTAAATAGAACCTATTTAATAGAGATTGAAACGTTTTTACAAAGAGAAAATAATGTCCAGGATTCTAATGGAGATGAGTGAAAGTGCAGACCTGCAGGCTACCGCGGATGATACAGTATAAAGATGTATTCCTCCAGAACACTTGCATGAACTGGTTGGTAACAGTAGCACCGTCAGCCGTACGTTTACCGTAATCCTCCCACACCGCCTCTTGCCCCAGTTACACCGGTTACAGTAAAGAATGGACCTTAAAAGGAATTCCACCGCCTCCGGGTACACGTGCAATTTGTTAAGAAATAATATCGGCGACATGTCGGTGCATTGTAGCACGGCCGTTTACGTTATGCTAATGTCTTTTAATTCGCGCCAGGACATGAGCGATTGTAAGACCATGGAGTGTGTCCTTAATGATCTAACCTCTCTTTCGTGTCCTTGTTGCGCGGATATTTATATTATAAATTGCGTGTGTAAAGATACCAGGTGGAACAATAAACTGTGTAAAACTAAACGGGGATACGTGGATCAGATTACGTTCAAAAAGAGAATAGTGGGTAATAAATTAGAACTCGACTGGTAGGACAGGGCGCGATGGTGCAGAGCCTGTTCATTTACAAGCGCTAGTCTAGGATTTATTGTAAATCCTGTAATATTAAACAAGCAATCTTTATATGCACGTTCTTTTCCTCAGTAACAGATCTAACGATTTTGATATATTGTTGGAATACATTATTCTTAGGCTAATGAATACCGTTGTCAGCTTATACTTCGAAATTTTAAATAGCATATTACGTAATGAAGTAAAAACCAGCACTCTATGTACGTATAAAAGTATTTTTTTCTCTGAAATATCCTAATGAGCGAAGTGAAGTCTGTTTCAACTCGACCTTTTGTTTGTTAAAAGGTTTTGATCACAAGCATTGACCGATTGTTTTGAATTTTGGTACGAAGGTACCTTGTATAAAGCCCAAAATGACGTAAGTGTAAAATGTTTTCCCATTCAATGCAGTTTCAAGATGGTGGTTTCTGATTTAACAATGACGAGTGTTATTATTTGTAATACTGACTGAACGGCAAGAACTATTAAAATTTTGAAATCTTGATAACAAAGTCTATATATATATATATATATATATATATATATATATATATATATTATTATTATTATTATCTGCGTATAGACCCTGTTGGATCACGTAAAGCACTCCGACTCATGTTTTGCTCCTTATAATCCTCCACACCTAACTCATCCTGTCCCCATGGATCCTCTTCCGCTCCTCCGTCCATTTTACCCCTGCTCTCTTTGGGATTTCATTCTCTGGGGTGTGTGTGTGTGTGTGTGTGTGTGTGTGAGAGAGAGAGAGAGAGAGAGAGAGCGTGCGTGTATGAAAAGTAGAACGTGGTAATAGTTGTTAAGTTTTTAAGCTGTTTTTAAGTTTATATATATATAAGCCTGGCCTCCTACTAGTTACACTTCACATAAAGGAACCATTCGCAGGTCGTAACGAATGACGTGAGGCTAGGGTAGTTTGTTGTGCGTTACTATTGGGTACTGCAAAATGCGACTACTTCACTGTAAGGGTTGGTAGTGTGGGTTAACAGGGTAGTCTGACTCATCCTTAATTCTCCTATTACCAAAACTGCTCAGTGATAAGAACTTTGATCTTGTTGACACCATCAAATTAATGGATGAAAACACTGGCCACAAAATGTTTCAGTACAGTTTGGGGGGAAAATGAAATGAGTAAACTATGCTCCAAATTCAAACTCAACGAAAGTTAACTATTATCAGGATTTCGAGAGTATGTCCACTCCAGACTGTTCCTGGAATAACTCATTGCGTTGAAAGAGTCAATCATTTCGATAACCATATCGTCAGGTGAATGTGAAAGGGGTTTCTCACAGATGAACCTAATTATCACACCTTTGAGATCATCACTGAATATTGCAACAGTTACTGACCTGTTTGTGAAGACCAATGGACCTCCTCTTCGGCCGTTTAACCCAGCTAGGTATGTTGACTCTTAGGCTTGTGTCTGGATTCGTCTGCATTAGCCCAATTGTGCACAATAGTCGGACTTTAAACACACAAAAAAAATTGTGTCTGAGTGTCAGAATTAGCCGTCAAGAAATAAAAATTACTACTGAAAACATGTTGAAGTTTTGGACAATATTTTAGGATGGACAGACATTTAAACAATCAAGAAACTGTGTTTTTGTTGTTGTTTTATTACTTAACCACAATACATTCTTGTACTTCTTTTGCAAAATAATATCTAGAATTAATTACTCGTTTTTGTAAAACTAAAGTTTTTTCAGATCAGTAATTTTGAATTCCACCTCTAGAAGGTTACAGTTCTGGCAGTTCGATTTTTAGAAATCGATCAATGTATATATTAGTTACGGCAAATTTTTAAACTTCTCAAAAAGTATCTAAACATTAGAATCGATGCACGTCCCATGTTCTCCTGTATGACCGCTATTACCGTTCCATTTCTTATTTTCTAATGTAAATTCGGTAACATTAAAGTAGAGAATATTTTAATCTCGTTAGACGCAACAGTGTGCTGGTGAAGATCGAGCTACAATATTGCATGTTACGTTACAAACTAGGCCAAACACTATTTCAGCCACTACATACATTATGTATAGGCCTACCAGTGAGCGCGTTCAACAATTTAACAGCTGAGTTTTAACAAGATCCAGTAAGAAACATTTAGTGTTATTGTACTGAATGGAAATAGGTAACGTCTAATTAAAGCAAACATCCTCCTCACGATTCCTGTAAGCGTGTAAGGTCCCTAGCTACAATATGGACTTGATTAAGTTACACAATCACAGGGATTTTATATTTTATAGTGTGACTTGGCGGAATTGTCTTTCCCACTAAAAGACGAAGGACAGTAAAAATGGAGTTTACTTTATATTTTAATGGATCTACTAAGTTTAAGATTAACACTAGAGGAAGGGATAATTCAACCCTTGGCACTGCAATCAACTGACCTATTGTGCAACTAAACCTCTTGAGTACCTAGTTCAGCAGATTGGTGTCCCTAATAAGTTCCAGCAACCCACTGATAGCTGATCCTGCTGAAGATCCTTAGGGTCGTGAAAACCAAAAACCACTATCCTCTTACTAGCAAGAGCCTCACAATCATAAATTATGTATCCTGCAGTTTCCTCCTCCTTCCTGCACTATCTACAGACGGTTTCTCCAAGGTACATTCCTATCCTGTTCATATGCACCCTCAAAACACAGTGCCCTGTAATGACCCCCATGATCCTCATGAGTTGTGCTCTGCCCAGGACATCTGCTGCCCTTTTGAGTCCTTCAGAGTAAAGTTACTTAAGAGGCGCTTACTATGATAATGCCCATGAAGATTATCCCACCTTACTTGGTGTTGATTGATAATTCACCTGTTAATAACAGTATTGAGAGATCTCTAAAGTCGACTCAGGACTGACAAACTCAGATGCAGATCCAAGTCCAGCCAGTCGGTCTGCCTCCTCATTACGCTCAACTCCCCTATGCCCCGAAACCCAGGGATGAGTTACCCGGTCGCCCAGGGACAGAGCGCAACACTCCCAGACCAGTTTGGACTGTATTGTAGGACCCGCAAGTGCTTTTATTGCTGCCTGACTATCGGTATGAATATGAATACATGCCTTCTGAAAGCCACGATTCAAGTTCTCCCAAACACAGTCGTTAATGGCCATTAATTCAGCCAGGAATACTGTTGTAAGCTGTCCCAAGGTAATAACTTTCTGTAATCTCGGTATCATGCCGTACACCCCAGCACCAGGGCCTGTCTTTGTCTTAGAGCCATCTGTATACCACACTGTCTCCAGGTTTTTCCAACACACGATCTCTTCTCCCAAAGGTCAAATTATCATCAAAGGGTCTAGATACTACGTGCTGTTTAACCATCTGATCCGTCCCCATTAACAAGATTGGGTCATTGATCTAGTCTGTGATTCTAGCATGCCCAAGAGTAGAGGGCGGCCAGGCACCACCACCCTGCAGCCTATAATCTGCTTTACGTGCCTCCCCCTTGACAAAAAGGTCAATAGGGGGAAATCCAAGAATTATCTCCATGGCCGCCGTTAGTGCAATGTCCACACAGTCAGTGATACACAGGCAAGCAACCTCTGCAACTATAATGGATCTATATGTACGATGTCCTTCGAGTCTAAGAACTAGTCTTACTTTTAAATCTGTATGTATGTAGCGTCTGACGCACTTGTGTCCTGTGCGACTCAACTTCCAAGTTCCCAGACCTAAAATTCCAGTCACGCAGACATTGGAGAGTCCTCAGTTTAAAAAAAGATTTTAAGCTTTTTTAAAACGTTTTCTAGTTATAATATAAATTGCCGACAAAGAAGCTTTAAAAGCGCATCCTGAAGATAAAAAAGCTTTATTTTAAATACAAATTAAATGTAAACAAAAATTGATCAGCTCAATTCAGTGTCGTCTGCATTACCGTGACGCCAACGATTGTACGGTTCTTAGCTTACGATTTTTAGTGTTACTTTTGAATCGTATTTGATGCCCAAACATAAAAGAATGACTTTTGAAACGTATTTGATTCTAAAATGAAAATAAATGACTAATGAAACATATTTGATTCTAAAATGAAAATAAATGACTTTTGAAACATATTTGATGCCCAAACATAAAACAATTTTGTTGACTCGTATTTCACTTATCTTTACCAAACACTGCAAAAAGTCGAAGGTGTAAAATGTTTTTAAAGTTGTTAAGAATTTTCAAAAGTCGTTTTTGTTGATGTTCACAAATAAATAAAATTTTAAAAAATTGTTTTGACTCAAACTAAGTTTATAATTTTCCAAATTTAAGAGGGCATTAAAACGTAATTTTGAAGAGATCTGGTAGTTCCATATGCTATAAATTCTTTATCTGGAAAAACTGTGAATATTAAGAATAGGCTAAGTATTACTTTTAATTTCAAATGATAACCACACAAGATAATCAAAAAATGAATAATTTGTTACCTCTTAACTACCCTTAATAGTTTTTGTCACGAATCTCTGTGATCGGGCTGCTACAACGATTGGTCACTTCGCTCAAGACGTGCGTTATCGGTAAGCGGTAAAGCGTGCAAATTTATGTCTCGTTTTTGTTTATTGAACCTAAAACAGGGCTTGGTGGTATATGTGGCTAAGACACCGGTCAGTCAGTTGTGTTTCTGAAGTGCGCAACTTTTGCGTTTTTAGTTCAAGCAGCAGTTAGTATCGTTGCTTACAGTCTAAGTGACATAAAGTATTGTTCGAATGTATTCTATAGGTATAGATAATAAAACATGGGTGGCAGTATCCCCTTCCCCCAGAAAATAACTTCCCTTCGGTATTTATCGATGAAAACTTGAAAAATATACCTTATTTATCATAATCACTTTATAAGCTTTTGTTTTTTATATTAATTTGTGTGCGCGCGTGCGTGCATTCTAGTGTTTACAATTTTCCCCGTTTTAATTGACATTTGACTCGGACATCAATATTAAAAATACTTTGGACATGTTCATTATCAACACAATACTTTTTAGTATTTTCGGCCAAAATATAGATTTATAAAACTTTAAATTTTCCTGTTTTGGAAACTTGAGGCTTTAATATAGACTGTTAAAAGTTATTATTTTTTGTGCTTTAGGTATATACATATTTGTTATTTATTATCAGCTAATCATCTTTAAACTTATACAAAAAATTCCTTATACACGTGTACAGTTTATTCCGAGTTCTGTACACTTACCTTTAAAAACTACAGAAAGATCACTGTCTGTATGAGGTTTCGAAAACCATCACATACATTTTCCCACACTATAAAGCAACTTTTTTGTATTTATCAACGAAATTTTGCTTTCTGTACAAAATTTCGAAAACCATCAAATCCCTCATGCCCTCCCTTAAAAGCAGAATTATGATACTTCTTGATGACATGCATACGCATTTGAGCTTCAAATTAAGAGGGAAATTACTATCTACAAATTTCCCGCAGACAGCCTTGTGCTTCATCTAGTTTTGCAAAGGAAGCTTAAGGCATCTCCGCTATAGAGCCTAACCGATCCAAAGGCTAGGTGTGAACTCACCACACCCTCGTCTGCGGAACGTTATGCCAAAGGTGTCGTCTTTCTGCAACATTTCTTAACGCTACCTAGCGGTAATAACCATAACTATGTAAGGTATGTAGGGTAACTAGAATTATATTTCAAACAATGCGTCTCCGCAGAGCTGTATGATCAGTTAAGAACGGAACGGTGCGGTACTTTATTAAATACACTGGAATATATTTACGTTTCTCGCTTTACTAAGTCGCTTGTCCATTCCAAATTAACGCCTGACCTTAAGAAGCTCTGATATTTCTATTCTTTCTTGTACTGTCATCGCAACGTAAAACTATATCACAAAATCAGTGGGTCTAAGTATTAATGTATGTTTACTCATAATTAAGATTTTGGTTGTACTTGTAATTTACAGTCAACTTTAATATATGTTCCTCCAGTTATCTGTAAAGGGTTTAAGTATTATTAGGGAATTTAAACATTCACTTTGAATTAAAATAAGACATCTTTACGTAACATTTTTTGCACATTATATTACAATAAAACTAGAGGAAGGGATAATACAACCCCAGGCACTGCGATCAACAGGCTTATTGTGCAACTAAACCTCTTTAATTCTAGTTTAGCAGATTAATGCGCTTATTAGGTTTGAACAACCCACTGATTAGTTCATTCTGCTGAAGATCCCTAGGGTCTTGGAAACCAAAAAATCCTAGCCACCTACCAGCAAAAGCTTCACAATCAATGATTATGTATCGTGCAGTCTCCTCCTCTTTCCTGCACAACCTACATACCTATCCTTTACATGTGCACCCTCAGACCACAGTGCTCAGTAATAAACTCAAGGGATCCTCCTGAGTTGTGCTCTGCCCAAGAAGTCTGCTGTCCCTTTAAGCCCTCCATATGGAGCTATGCTTAAGAGGCGCTTCTTATGGGAATGCCCATGAAGGTTATTCCATGTTGTCTGGTGTTCCTTATTAATCCACCAGACCTGACCAACGAGAGAGAGAGAGAGAGAGAGAGAGAGAGAGAGAGAGAGAGAGAGAGAGAGAGAGAGATCACTAAAGCCGCCTCAGATCCGATGACCTCAGATGCAGATCCGAGTCCAGCCAGTCGGTCTGCCTCCTCATTACCCTCAACTCCCATTACAGAACCCAGTACAGAGTTACCTATCTATCCAGGGACAGAGAGATGTTCTCCCGAAACTTCCAGACCAGCTTGGACTGAATTGTAGGACCCGCAATTGCTTTTAATGTGTAGAATAAAACTTTGTCCACACTAATTGGAATTGTAATCATCTTTACTTAACTGTATGTATGACTGGAATTTATACGAAATGGCGATTTCGATTAGGCCTAAATACAGTATGTGTAACTTACGTGTAAATATAGCTTAACTTCATTGCAATTTAAAAAAAAATATATGTTTCTAAACCATTTATCGATAAAACAATAATTTAAGAAAAAATCGAATTATTTTAAAATAAGCTATAATATAGTTTTGGTCAAATTCAAATGGAAAGGAGAAAATTTGTATATTTGCCACAAACAAAATACCTGTAAAATGAAAATAGACCAAATAAAATAAAAAAAATGTGCTAAAAAAGCATTGTTTTCATTCAACATCATTGTATTCAAACTTATAAATAATGAATAAATAATATTTTAGCTAACAAATATGTTTGTGTTACTTTTACGAGAATTATTTTTAAAAATAATGCGTGCTTCCTTATTTTCAAAAATTGTGGCAGTCAGAAGTAAAAACGTAAGTAGTTAAAGCAATTGTTTGGTTCATTGTTGGTTTGTATTTTCCCAATTACATTACCGATGTTAACTGCTAAACTAAAATTACACACAACTGATGTTAAAGAAAATAGAAACGTATCTACGTAATACACAAATATAAACATCAACATTGTACAATATATCCAACTGTAATTGCGCCAATAAGGCTGGGGCATGTAGTACGAACTAATATGCAAATGAATACACAGTGTGCAAGTTATATTATTAAACTTTAAACGCTCTAAACAGTTTTGCGTTTAGATGAGTTGGGTATGTAGTATAATAGTGTTACTTATAATTCATAAATTTGTTATTCAATTTATTTATTTACATAAGTTTACTCAAAGTAATAGTGAATGTAAATCAATAGCGGGTTTTAAATTAAACATCAAATGCTTTTATTTTCCTAAACAGAAATTACAACACTGTATTAGAACTGTCTGGAATGCTCTAGATATGATCTGCTCACTGGTAGACTTTCATTCACTTCGAGAATGCGCTACTAATAATTAGTGTACGGAATGAGTACTGCTCTTTTACATTGTTATTAGTGCTATCGTGAGTTTGTTTTGCCTTTTAAAAGTGTTTATAAAAAAGGCCAGCCTTAAAATGTTTTCTCTTCAAAAGCATTGTGCAATTGTTGCTGGGGGGCTAAAATTTGTAAAGCAGCCTTAGCGCGCTCACGGTTAACCGTTTTATTTATTACAATTTCTGTCAAAATCGTAGTTTTTGTGTTCGCAGACCGTAGCGTGAATTGCGTAACTCGTGCCCATTGGTGCAAGTTCGATAAGGCGGAGAAGCGTGATGTCTCGATTAAAAAGGTCGAACAGTTTAACCCTTTCTGATTTAGACAACCAAATTATCGATTTAAACGAACTGGATCAACGACGCCAATAAAGTTTTGAAGTTTAATGCTCCGGTAAACGCGGTAATTTATGTTTGTAAGAGGTGAAGGTTCATTGGTTAGTGGGAGTGGTGGTATTGCTTTGATTGTATCATTTAATGACGCTTTAGCAAAGTGTTGAAAACTTTTATTTTATTGTAAAAATGATTCACTTTAAAGCAGCTGTACTGAAAGTCGCGGCACTTGGTTGTTATGCTCAAGTTTTGGATATGAATTTCACAAAACTTAAAAAACAAACTTATACAAAAATTCTGATACGAGAACAAATATCAAACTTGTCACACAAATAATTTGATTGCGACAATATTGTTTTTGAATTAGTTCTTAAACTAGTAATATTTGTTAATGCGATACAAAATTGCATTTATTAAGAACTAACATTTCCCGTTACGGCGTCTCCCATACAGGAATGCAAACGTTTGTACTAGATGTTTACCTCTTTAGAAAAATAATTCTTGAAAATGTTGAAACACATATAGGCCTATTATTATTTGAGTTTTAGAATATTTCTGATAATTTTTTTTTTAAATCCTCTCATGAAAATATTTTTCTAACAAGAATTGTTGAACCCTCTAGAAGATAGAATTTGTAAAATGCTGAAACATGTTTTTCATTATATATGTTTTGGTGTATTTATGTTAAGTTCCAAGAAACTTCGTCCAAACGTTTTTCTAATGTAATATTTTTAATCCTTTTTACCCCTTTAGGGGTTGAATTTTTGAAAATCCTTTTCAGTACATTCTTAAATATACTCGAAGGTGTCCTTAAAATTTTAAGTCTCAAGGTAATACTTTTGACTATTTGTTGATTCTTTGAAGTCACTTAAGTAGGGCAATATTTATAGAAATGTAAAAATCTTAGCTTTTTACTCACACTTTAAGAAAAAAAAGCTTCACAATCACAGTTTGCGTTAATTATTTAAAATATAAAATTAACAACCAAATAACGAATCTGATATAATTACAATCGGGTCTCTAATATTTCCTGTGATTCTAACATGTTCCAAAGTTGAGGATCTGGTCTGCTCTCATATCTGGACAAATTTTTACTTTCAAATATAAGCCTTTTTTTAGAAAAAAATTAGTAAAAACATTTATAAATCGAATTTGATCAAACTGGCTTTAACAATTTCTATTAAATGTAGTATTTAAGAAGCCAAATAAAACATTCAGTTTGCCCATATCTTTAAACAACGTGATTCGGATACCTAAACAAAAATTTTAAAAATTCCAAATTTCTCAAAATTGCTTATTCAAACTTGGTCGAATTTTAGTCATATATGAAAGTTGACTATCCCTTTCTTACTTCATATTAACTTATTTATAACAACGAACATGTTTGAAGCCTAGAATTGTGTTGTACGACCATTTTGAAGTATGCTAGAGTAACCTTAGTCATATTAGATTTTGGTCTATTGTACTTTTTTTGTTTCTTTACCTTGGCACACCTTAGGCTATAGGTAATTTAAAAGGATATAAAATTTAAATTCAACAGAAATGTTAGAAACATCATTTTAATGCTTAAACTTAATGTTAAATATAATTGATTTATCTTTGTACATTTATTGGTAAACTAAAAAATAAACATACAAAATAATAACATCTATTTATTGACAATTATAACACTATGACATCAAAGAAGAAATGGTATAATTTAGGGAGTCTTTTACTTCAATCTTTATGTGTGTACGTATCAATAACAGTGTGCCACCAGTGACACACAATGCCTATTAAAATTTTGGTTTACAAATATGTGTCGTGTGTCACAAGTGACGCACGGATATAACTTCTAAAATATATAGAATACAGTTTTTTCCGGTTTAATATCATTTAAAATATTATACAGACACATATTCTAACAGTTTTACGGAAAAAAGTTTTACGCCTTTAGTTACGGTAATTTCGTGTTAATTACCGTAACACAAAATGTTATGACGTAAAAACGGCCGTCGTCGTGAACGTGTTAAGAATGGCCGAAGTGGTCACGATGGTTGCTACGTCTCTAACGTAAGGGATGTGTGCTCGAGACTGTTTTGCCCTTTCCAATATTGCTGATCCCTTGTCCTCATTAGGCCTATAAGATAACTGGCGTAAAGTATAAACGTTAAAAAAACGTTTTTTATTATTTATTCAGTAACACCACTAAAGTTAATCATTCATCTAGCAATTTGTTTCTGTTACTTAAGCATCAGAAAACAAATTAAATAGGTAAAGGAACGTTTGCCGTAAAGTCTACACAAATCGGATCGTCTGAAGCGCTATCCACGACCACAGCCTTCCCCAACTTTTGTTAGATTATCGTGTTTACATTCCATATGATTTGTCAATCAAATACAGTACTAACAAGGCACGTTTCCATTTCACGTCATGCTTTCCTTTGAGGCCCGTTAGACGTAAATTATCAACACGAGCGTGAGGAGTAAAAACACCTTCCAGGCTAAACGATTAAGACCACACTAATCATAATTATTAAATACACCGTGCTAGGGGTGTGCATGACATCTGAGCTAGTACTAAGATGCCGCTGTGCTCACGTGATCTCTTTTTTCTTTTGGTTGCTGACACCCTGTAATCAACCACTGAACAGTTATGTAAACAGTTATGTTTGTCTAATAGACACCCCTAAGATTATCACTTCCATTTATCATACTAAACGGATAATAATAGGTTACATAGTAGCCTCGAAATGATGAAAGATGTATACGGAGGGCGCGAGTACAGTTTAACAAGGATAGTTCGTTAGTGGAAGGTGTTATTGTATTACTTGTCCTGCAAACATTGGTTTACAAAAATACCATAAATATTGGTATCGTCAAAGAACAGATCTTGAGATGTCCTTACGAATATACTAGTTTGTTTCCCCTTATTTTAACGATTTTGCTAAACAAATTAAATCTATAAGAAAACAGACAAAATATACATGTCGATTTTCTAAATTACTTTTTTTCGAGAGCAATGCGAAAAACGTCTTCTTTTAATTTATCAGAATTGGTAAGTAAGATATTGAAAACTATATGGTAAATATATAATTTATATAAATATAAAGACAGACAAAAACATTTTCTAATATCTTGTTTGTTTTTATCCATTTATTTTCGAAGTTTCATACACTGCCAATTTTTTTTAAGCTGAATATTTGAAGAAGTGCGAGTAATTCATTTTAAAATACAAAAGCTTGTTTTCGTGTGCTATCAAGGTCATACAACGTTTAAAGTAACGTTCCTCCAAATCAGGTAAAACGTTTTTAATGTTATATTTTTATATGAGCTTAGTAAACTCGATTAATCATACCAAACTGAGTTAAATACATTTATGGTTTGAAGTTAATATGAAACTTATTTCCAAAACCAACGTGGAACAACATACCATGGCCCTCACAAAGAGGACCCAAGTGCACCTGAAGGTACCGGGCTCTGCAGGGACCCGATGGTAACGTTTTTGAGGTATTTTAAGAAACATTTTTAGAAATATTTGTTAACTGTTAAAATTAATGTTTTAAAGGCGATAAAACCAAACAATAAATAAAATGAAACCCATTACAAGCGCAGTGTGACCAAGCACATATTTGTTCCATAAAGAGCCCCGCTTCACATTTTGGTAATTTCATGCGGGGGCTGTGCAGCGTGAACTGAATGCTAAGGGGAAGCTTTGCTTAAGTATGAGGACTCTGTATGGATGCTGGGGGTCTGTATGGATGTGCATATTAGTTCTGTAGTTCTTGTGGGATTTGGATGTAAACAAAGTTTACATTTAGACAAACGCGGACTTAGATAAAGAAAATAACCTGTAGATGGAAGGAATTGGAACTGCATCTAACTCCATGTAACCCACAAACAGTCAACTACAACTGACTGTAAGGTTTTCATGCGGATTTATTCCGCCAGTCCGTCTGCCTACGTAACACATAATGTGTAACTGTAAGGTTCTTGCCAGCAAGAGACAAAGTGTTTTTTTCTTTGTAGGACCCTGAGGACCTCCAGAAATATGAGTTAGTCAGTGGACTGCTAAAACTCATTAAGGGCACCAATCTGTACAACCAGAATCCAAGAGAATTAGTTACACAATATATCCTTCAATGGTTATGTTAAAGGCTACCAAAAAGTTACAGTTAATTTTATATAATCCAAATTGAAACAAAAAGAAAATATCTTCTTGCGTTTTGGAGAGGGTAAACAAATTTTGAGGTGTAGGTCGATTTTCTGATTTTGTTTCAAATTTATTTAGAAAAGTAATTTAATGTAAAAACATTTTCTAATATACTTGTACCATTAACTATTTTTAAGTTTTTCAAACAGTATTATTTGCTAAGCTAAGCGATCGCTGAAGTTATAAGACAAAGAAGAAAGCCGACTTCACCGGCACTGTTATGAAGCTGTACCAACGTTACAATGACACCTGAATCACATGGAACCGGTTTCATTTGACTATCACTTCCAAGATTTAAACATATTTGTCCGCAATTAGTGCTACAAGTGGTCATCACGCGTACGGTATATGAATACATCCAACTGTACTGTGAAACACAAAGCAAACACGCACACATAGCCTATAGTCGAAGTTCTTGTATGGTGTTTTTGTACTACCTTATGTGAAAACATTGTAAAATTGAAAACAAAATTAAGCTTCACTGAAAATATATGACATCAGTGAGAACGTACATTTGAGGTGTGTGTGTGTGTGTGTGTGTGTGTGTGTGTGTGTGTGTTTTCGTTTGTTTGTTTAATAAATTTTTAAATCTTACTCTTTTTTTTGAAATTAGGACTCCACCTTTCTTAATCGACGTTGAAATCTACAAAAAATCAGCTGTTATAATTTCTGAAAACCTGTTGAAAAACGATTCTTATTGCGTTCAAGGTCAATTTTTGTATTTCCATATCAGTTTGAAAGTTTAAACATAATGAATGGAGATTTTAACGCCGATTACTATTGTAGAATCAGGTTTTCAAAAAGTGCACTCGAAATAATACTTCAGAAAATTTTCTTCCATTCCTTCAGCGATACAGCCGCGAATATATCAGCTGCTATACTTAATTGATATTTAACTGCTTTGCAATAATCACGATTTAAATAGGAGAAAACTAATTAAGTTTTCATTATAATTTGTTACATTGATAGGAGCAGTTATTCACTGCGGGTGAATATAAGTTAGATATGGCAGCGAGTATAATTTGGCTTAATAATCACTGTAATAGATATAAAAGCTTGCACCTAATTACAACTATTTATAAGGCCACTTGATTATTACTGTTTACAGCAACACGTATAAGGATTGAAGAAAGTGTTCAGATTAACTGCTATCTGACCGTGCCTGGCTGTTAGTGGTTTCCGTTTTCAACTTAAGATACTATGATACTTAGATACTTAAGATACTAAGATACTTAAGGTATATTAGAAAGATACTGTTTTTTTAACAGTTACTTTTAAAATGTTGACAAACCTACTGACAAATAAGAGGCTTTCAAAAAATAAAATAACGTTTTCCATAATCGCAAAATATATTTTTAACGAAATTCCATTAGAAAAATGAGCTATTATAACGGTTATTATGGTAATATTCTCACCCGATACTTTGAAATAAATACCAATTGTAACCCTAAATAATATATATATATATATATATATATATATATATATATATATATATATATATATATATGCATATGCATATGTATAGATATATGTATATATATGCATGAAAGCTTGCGTGTTTATTTTAGCACGATCGAGTTCACAATTTTGGCCCGATTTGATTCAAACTTGGCACAAAAATCGATTAAGGTATAGTTTAGAAAGTCGGTTAATCTGTAAAATTCGTTAAATAGTTTAGAAATGGCTGCCATTTTAAATCTTTAAAAATTCATAACTTTTCTCCGAAGATCCGGTTTCACGTAGATTCGTAATCAGCGTTAAAATCTATCCCTAATTAGAATTTTAAATTTTCAAAATCTTTTTTAATTAATTAAATTACTAATGTATGCAAATTTTAATGTTGATTATGATTGTCTTATAACAGTTTTAAAAAGTGTTTTAAATATACTTTAGGAAGATCGCTTCTATCACGTTAGCAAGACAGCTGCGTGCCACGATTATTTTTTTCGTATATCGATTTATTTTGGTCATAGCTGTGAGCTAGGCGGAGAACGTAACTACTTCATTAGAAATGACATTTAAAAGTCGTTTTCGGATCAAATGTGAATATATATCCTCTCCGTTGTACTTTTAAAAATAATGTTTTACAAAAAATGACAAATTTGTGCAATTGCAGTGATTTTTAACTTTCCGTATCCTGCATCCTCTTTATGTTTACATGGTACTATATTTTTTCATGCCCCTCATTAAATTTTGCAATGTTTTGAGAAGCGAATAAGCAACATCAGCTGTTTTAGTACTACGCTGAGTCGTGTATTATCGTTGTTGTCTGAATAAGAGGACTCAGTGGTCGATGTGGCTAAAACACCGGACAATTTACTTGCTGAGTCTCTGAACTACGCACCTTAAGGTTCTCAGTTCGAGTCGCAGTTACTCCCGTTGCTTTTCCCTTGTCGTTAACGCTGATTTAATAATTTATAATAATGTTATTATTGAAAAATTATTAAGAAAATTATACTTTTCATACTGTATGAGAATTTAATTAGTATTTACAACTGATAATTACTATTTATTTCTTATGAAAACTATCGCTATTTATGGCCTTTTCTTAGAGCTTAATTAGAAAGAATACATAGTTTTCTCTCAAATTTGAGACTAAGAGATTTTCATACTTTCTATGATTTACCATACTGTCAAAATATTGTTTTCAATTTCATCTTACGAAATTATAGGTTAGGTTATCTTAGGTTAGGTTGAGTCGTATATTATCGTTGATGTTTTTTCTGATTAAGTATATTATAAAGAGTTATAATTATTTTTTGAAATTATTTCAATGTTTTTCTTGGTTTGGCAAAACGTAACAAGATGCAATAAATATAATATAAAATATTCTTTTTATTTGTTTTACGGGTTTGGCAGAGAAAATACTGCTTACTGGTTAGGTTTACTTTAATGGCTCTATAGGCTTGGAAAAATAATAGCTTTTCAATAGTCTAACTGGACTGGTACATCGGTAGCATTTTAATATTCCTACCGGACTGACAGAGCAAATTTTAATGTTCCTACCGGACTGACACAGGAATAATATTTTAATATTCCTTCCGGACTAACACAGCAATAACATTTTAATAGGGGAGAGCGGGGCAATACCGTGCAGCGGGGCAATACCGTGCACCAAGTTTTTAAATACCGTAGAGGGCCTAATGAACGCTGGGAAGTGCTGCTGTATAACTGGAAGAATTCGTAACAGATCAGGACAGTCGGAGAGCTTATAGCTTTACATGCGTATTTGTGACGGGTGTTTTTGTTATTATATCAACTTTTCTTATAATAACAACGACGTATTAGAACTGAGGTAAGTGAAATACGTTATTAATGATTTTATTGAAACTAATTGCTTTGAATAGAGCATTTCTTCAGCTATTTTTTACATTAAATACTGGTACTTAACTTTCTTTATTTTTAGGTTAGGATTGAAAATGTGGTGATATGTCGTCATGAGGCAATGCCGCTCAAGGTGCACGGTATTGCCCCGTGTTGAACGATATTGCCCCATGTGGTATTTACTTGTTATAACTTTATTTATTTACATATTTCATTATATTGGTAGCTTATATTTGTGTGTTTTATAGCGAACATGAATGAATTGTGAATGAGTGAGAGGCCAATACTTTAACTATAGATCTAATAACATAATGTAATTCTGGAGATTATGTACTTTTTTAATTTCTAACAATGGTGAGAAAAAGAATAAGAACAACAGAGAGGGACAAAGGATGGAGCGAACATGAGATGAACTGTGCCATTCATGATGTGAGTGCAAATGGAATGCCACAGATTCAGAAAAACAGGAATCTTTCCTCTAGATCCTGCAAAATTTAGTGTTGACGACAACGTACTTTTACACTCGGAAGAAGAGACAGCTTTAGATCTACCGGTTGTTGAAGATGATGGCTCAAAAAATGATGAAAATATTAATCTAGTCAGGCCTTGTTCTTCACGAACAGCCACTGATGACGATGATGACGAGCACTTAGAAGCTCAGTCTACAGTTGGTCTGCAATTCGAGGAAATTACATCATTACCGGGCCCTCTGAAATGAAAGAAAAGTGCCCGGCAACAGCATCATCAGTTTTTACGTTGACCCCAAACAAACAAAAATTAAAGAAGGCTGCAGCAATCAAACAAGCAAAATTAAAAAATAAAACAGATAGGGAACAATTCAGTGCAACAAATTTAGGGAAATCAAAGTTCCAACCGAAAGGAAAAAGCAAATATAGAAAGTTTGCATCGAAGATAATACCTCCACTTGACAAAAAAAAGTGTCGCCGAAACATATGTTTTGAGTCTTCATCAGACGACGATTTGGACCCCTCTAAGCTCTGCAATGATGATGAGATGGACGACATCGAGTCTGCTGATTTCAGAGGAACTCCAGTTAAAAGAACACCTGGTGATCAAGATTCCGATTGCTTATTTTGTGGTTAGTTTGGAAGAAACAAAGAATTGTGGTTTAGATGTGTGTTTTGCAGTGGTTGGGTGCATTCAGAGTGTAGAGGGCGCGATACAGCTGAAAATTTCATTTGTGACTTTTGTCAATCAAAGTAGACTCAATCACATAAAAGCCACTCTGAACTGAAATAAATGACAATTTAGTGTTTATTAATTTCGATCAAGAAGAGGACTTATGAATATTTTTAAAAATTTTATAAGCTAATTAACTACATATTAGGCCCTACATTTTTCTGTTTTGAAAATTGTTCATTAATTTAGAATATTTGAATTATTATTAAAATTTGTTCTGACATTTGCCAAAAATTGTTCCGACATTTGATATCATTGATAGGAAATGTCCTAACGTATTTTAATTAAAATTACATATTACTTATTTCAATGTTAAAATAAAATTTGTTACTAAATTTTGAATATTTGTTTTATTTTCACACAAACTTTGCCGTTAACATTGTTGCACGGTATAGCTCCTTATAGTGCACGGTATTGCTCCAGCCCTTGGGGCAATACCGTGCAATGTAAAGTTTTCGTAAAATGGGTTTAACTCTCGAAATTGGTTTAGTATTTCAAATATGAAGTCAAGAATTTGCAGAAAATTAGTTTCTTTACAAAACGAGATGGTTTTCATCGTTTTTGACGCTACCAAATTAAAAATAAAAAATAATAACGCTTAAGTGCACGGTATTGCCCCACTCTCTCCTACGTATTCCTACCGGACTGACAGAGCAATATCATTTTAATGTTCCTACCGGACTGACACAGCAATAACATTTTAATATTCCTACCGGACTGACACAAGGAATAGCATTTTAATATTCCTACCGGACTGACACAGTAATAGCATTTTAATATTCAACCGGACTGACACAGCAATAGCGTTTTAATATTCCTACTGGACTGACACAACAATAGCATTGTATTGGTCTTACCGGATTGTTACAGCAATAGCTTATTAGTCTTACTATATTACCAAAGCAATAGCATTTTAATAGTCTTACTGAACTGACACAACAATTAAATTTTAATGGCCTTACCGGATTGGCGAAACAGTATCATTTTTTGTTCTTACTTACCGGTTTCGCAGAACTATATAAGTTTATTGGTCTTACTGGCTTGGCATTGCAACAACACTTTGTACTTTGAAAAGCTTTACAACATTTTAATATACAAGAGTCTTTCTTGTAGAAAATCGTTCAATCTCTCTGGAAAGGGACTTTTAAAAAAGTCTAATTAATTATTAAAATCTCTTATATAGCCTAAGATACAAAATTCATAGTCTGATACAGTTTCAGTAAATTTTTAAGTTCTGTAACTACACACACGCGAAATTTAATACGAAAATAATTTTTAAGAGTTGCCCTTTTCTGCGTGCTTTTACTTTTATAAAAATAATTTAATCGTAATAATGAAAAAGTATACAGTCAGGCATGCCAAAAGAAGTAGTCACTTCTGTCGGCCAGTACCGCACTGATCAAGTTTTTTTTTAAAAAAAAACTGGTTTCGTGTAAAAGACAAATTTAATAAGACATTGTTTCTTGCATATAAACACTAGCAGTAGTGCACCGTACACGACACCGGGTATGTTTGCGGTCAGTGACAACTACATTTCATGCATTAGTATTCCAGCTCAGCTCGAGTTAGTTTTTAGGCATTAATTATAACTCCCATATCAGGGGTTTGACATTCTTCCATATTTTAGTGCCCGTAAGACTTGGGGAAAAACTGTACGTGACGATTTATTGGTTGTCAATTATGTGTGTAATTCTTGAGATTGGTTACCATACAGGGTGTGGTGCAATTCCGAACTGAACTAGTTAGACAGTTGACAGTTTCTTCAGCTAGAACAAAAAGTTGATTTTCGTGCGCTGCTGGAGATGGTAAGAAGAGCATAGACAAGTGAAGAATATGATGAATCAGCTGAACAAAGCGCCGGTCTTAGCGATGTACACAGAAAGACAGAATACGGTTAGACAACCAAATAGAAAGCACTTTTTTACTCAACCATCCAAACGGATATATCCATCAAATCTCAAAGTAATTTCTTTCAGGATTAACATAGCATACTGTTTTTTAATCGTACTTCGTGCGGTCATTAAATGTAAATGAATAAGAACCACTGTTACAAACATGTGCTCTATATCAGCGGCTAAAGTCTACGTAATTCCACTATTGGCCACTATGAGTGCTGCAAGTTACAAAGACCAATGCTTCAGAAGAGAGGCTCTTGAACAAAATAAACAGTACGCTTATTATTGAACACCTTGCCGCAAGATGCTACAAGCAGGGAGCATTTATCATAAGAGTTATCAATTGTATGGTATACAAATAGCTCCAAAACGGAGGAAGGCATTAACGCGAAGATAAAACAAGTTGTTACCCTGGGAAAGTATACCACGCCACGGTATTCCAGACAGGTATTTCATTAATGATTGTGTTTAGGAGAATTTGAAGCGAGCTCTTAAGATAAACTGTATTCATGTTTGTACCAACAGTCAGGCAGCGATTCGAGTACTTGCGGCTCCAAACTGTTGTGAGGATTTCGGGACTCATTGTTCAGTCCCTGGATAAACTAGGCTATTTACACAATGGGTACCAGAGAACAAGAGGATTGTGGGTAATGAAGGGGCAAATTGGCTCAATAGACTGGGATCTGGACCTGAGTTTATTGGACCGAATCCGCCAGTCCATAAAATAAATATGACATATTTTCAAGCAACGCCAGAAAAAAAATTGAGTAACACAAGATGAAATTTACAAAGGAAATATTCTAAAAAATCTTCTGTTTCACTGTGGTCTAAGAGAGTGTAAATGAATTGGATAGGTATGTGCCATGGATAAACCGTGTGTAGGAAGATAGAGGAAACTAAAGGTTACAAATTTATGATTACAAAACGCTTGTTAGCAAAAGACAAAGCTTATTGGGCTTCTTGAACCCTGAGAACCTCCAGCAGAATGACCTAGTTAGTAGACTGCTAAAACTCTATAAGGACCTATTGATCCAAAATCTAAGAAGCATTGCTGCACAATAGATCTTCTACTCGCGTTGTCAGGGGATTATTAAACCCACAGTTATACTTTGTAAAGTGAGAACGTATAACACAAATAATTGAGAAGAGGAGATCTGTAAACGAAGAAGTGCACTGCCTATTTAATTAAATTGCTGCATAAAGATGTAGACCTTGAGAATGCGCACTACACAGTACTGTACAATAAGCTCTGGCTGGCGTTAGGGAATACTAATATATACATAACTCTAATAAGGGCAGCCGAAACATTGTACGAAAATATAACAGCAAAAGTAAAAGTAGGAAATAAAATATCTAAAGGTTTCAAAGTTATTAAGGGACTTAAACAAGGACGTCCCCAGATCCCAACATTGTTTAAAACCATCTGGAACAAGCACAAGTGGAATGGGTGTACAAGCGCAAGTGTGAGAGAATGGGTATACAATTAAACGACAACAACTTATACACCATCTGCTTTGCAGATGATCAAATAGTTATAGCGCATGACTATGAGGATCCAGAATACATGAGTAGGAAATTCCCAAATATGATACTTGGGGACTTTAGGTAAATATTAACAAAACAGAGTACATGTGCATTGGACGGCAAAGTAGGAATTTTCTATTGGAACATAACATAAAAATCAAAAACTGTAAAACTTACAAATATTTGGGAATGACAATTACTAATGATGGACTTTTGAACACAGCTATAAAAAAACGGAACACTTTGAGAAGAAAAGCAATAAAGATACTGAACATCATCATATGGGATATATATATATATATATATATATAATAAATAAACATAGAATATATAATACAATTTTAAGACGTATAATCTCATATGGAAGCTACGTATGGTCACTGAATCAAAAAACAGAAAAATATCTTGAAGTTACAGAAATGGACTATTGGCAAAGAGCCACAGGTCGGTCCAAACGGGAAAAGATAAAAAAATTTAAGAATCCGTGAAATCACGGATGTGAAGCACACCATTGTAGACGACATCAAGACAAAACAACTTCAATGGTTTTGTCATGGCCAAAGGATGGACGAAAATCGACTCACCAATCAGATTTTAAAATGGTAACAACTTGTTCGCAAAAAAGAGAAAGACCGATACTTAGTTGGAGATATAGATTTGATAAGGAAGTGAGAGAGAGAGAGGATTGGATCACGATCTGTGGAACAGAGAAAAATGGGAGCTTAGAATAGGAAGACGTCGGAAAATGTTTTAAGCAGAAAAGAAGAAAAGGTAGTGAAAAAATAACATATGAATAAGATTTACTTTTGAAGGACTCAGTATCTGAGCATATTGCAACCTGAACGTTGTTTAGCCAGAAATTGTGCCATTAAATAACATAACCTAAGTACTAGAGTTGAAATCAATTCCGCATTTGTTAATATCTCTCTGACCCAACGGATAGGTACATAACGATCTTTCTTTACCGGTGTGCAAATCATTTAACCGTCCGCGATACATAACTATGTGTGAAGAAATGTTTGAAACAATACACAACACCTCCACTACAGACAAGTACAGTGTGGGAGAAAAATCAACAGGTTACGGGCCTAAGTCAAACAAGACTGGAGTCACGCACAGCCCAGGGTGAGTGGAGGTCACGGGTAGATAATAGTGCTGAAGAACAATTCCATATCTATAAACACACGATATTACTACTCAGGTGATACGGCCAGTCCTGGTAACATCCTGTGTTCAAGGAAATGGTGTGTAAACATTCATCCTTTTATGGCGGCGACAGAAATAGGACAACATATTGCCAGTGGGTGTAAAGACTATAAAAAGTATGTCTATCTGACTTGGATAATCTAGGCTGAACAGTCGGTTAAAGGATTATAAACAATGTCCTTAGGACACATTTGAAGAAGTGGCATATTTTAAATTAAAAAATTATTATTACAAATTAGTTACTAGGATTGACATCGATATACTATTAGGTACAAATCAGCGAGAAAAGTAAAACGACTCTTTAAACCGCGTGTTGAAGGGTGTCGTAATTTGAATATGAATTTAAGGTTAATATATTTATCTATCCCTCTCTCTCTCTCCTTATATATATATAATATATTATAATATAATATAATATACATAATATATATATATGTGTGTATATAATATATTATAATATAATATAATATACATTATATATATATATATATATATATAAGGTTCGAGGTTTGGATTGTACCATTTCGGCCAGTCAGGCAGCTCGTTTCCCAATAAAAATTCACTAATAAAGACTAACAAAAACTGCTTCCTGGATAGTTTTAAAAAACGTATATTTCAATCGTGAAATCAAATTTAAAAATAATAAATTATGACAAAGAGTTTATGAATTTCTATAGACTTTAAATTACCGCCACATTGAAAATGTTAAACGGATTTTGCTGAAATAGATTTAATTGAAATTGCTAACAACCTCCTGAAAAAGTAATCTAGTGACCAGTAGAGGAGCACATCCGGATCTGTGTCATTCGACTTTGGAGCTTACTAAAACGGTCGAAATTTCTATTGGAAATTTTCAAATAAAAAGCTATAATGGTTTTGTTCTGGCTTGCTTAAAGTGTTACAACTTGCTTTAATCACGTTTGCGAATCTTCGTGCGTGATTCGCACAAAATATTTTAATATTTTCTAGTAGGCTATTTAATGAAATTGTTGTAATAATTTTACTTGAAACAATACGACTTGAGATTGCTATTGCAAAAATCGATTTTCGTGCCAAGAGTGTTCGGATTACATATAATTTCAAAGACATCTCAAACAGTGATCTAGAGATCGATGCTCATTGAAGGCCTCGTGCCTGGGTGTAAAACATGATGCTAAACATAATAGCTGTTCAAATAGATTAATCTTCCAATTGAATTTCAATTATATTTCAATTTGATTTGTGTACTATACAGTTTAAAATTAAAACACATAAATTCGACACCCTTATTAATGCAAGAAACAGTTATGTTTAAATTTATGACGGACATTATAAAATCCATGATAAACGGTTATACACAAAGGCGTATAAATCCTGAAACTTATCCTTTGAAGAATGTAATGCCTCGGTCGTGCTTAAGTTGTATTTGAATTAAAATATTATCAGATGCTAAACACTGCATACTATGAATAAAGGTCGGTATATGAAGTGCGCGTTTATACTGGGTGCGATACTGGTGTCTGTGTGTGTGTGGGGGGGCAGATAGTAGAGAGCAAGTGAAGCAAGGATGAATTGTTAAACCTTACAGCGAATTGTGGTCCGACTTGGTTAAACTTTGGCACAAAAATCGATTTTGGAAATTACTTGTTATCCGGTAAGTAACTTTGAGATATAGATTATAACTCATATGTATCTATTTTATATATAACTGAGTTTATATTTAAAGCAATTGTCTTAAACAGTTGCAGTTAAAATCTGTTCAACTGTTTCAAAATGGTGGCTTTTTTAAATCATAAAAAATGATATCCTTTAACCTTTAGACGAACATTTAAAATTAGACGCATTTTAAAATATAATTTTCCCGTTGTAAACAGCTTTGAAATTTGCAGAAATTGGAACGTTTTTTGAAGGTTTATAACACTGATTTACAAAAAAATTAACACTTGTGAAATAAAATTTTACAAAGAGTTACTGATAAAATATTATTTAATAAACGTTTGTTCCCATCCCGTTAGAGAAGCAGTTTCGTACCTCAGTTAGTTTCAGAAGTAATTAAGATACTTAAACTTCGAAAACATTAAAGCAATGAGCCAATAGGCTTACACCACATTTTCTATGAGGGCCGGGTCCAGAATGTACGTCGTAAATATTTATTTCGTTAAAACATTAAGTATTTACTATTCTTAATTAGCGGATTTTTTCAAATGTAAGATAAAAAATAGCATACAAAATTAAAATATTGTGGTTTCTATTAAAAATCTTAAAAAGCTAAGCACGCAGCTTTCTCGCTGACGGGGATTTGCAAAATATTATTTTCTGAAATTCTGCGTAAAATAACATTTTTAATAGCATTAAAAATACGAAAATAAACCCTGATCGCCGTCGAATTAAATTTCTGAATTTGACGGGTCTTTAAAATTCAAAATTTTGATATGTGCAGATTTTCAAAAACTGATTACGATGGTGAAATAAGGTTTCCAAAACAATATAAAACAAAAAAAGGCACGAATTTTTAAAGACTTGGAACAGCCGCCATTTTAAAACTGTTTAACTGATTTTACTGTGTAGTTTTGGGGATTTTTGTATCAAGATTGAATCAAACCCGACCACAGTTGTGAACGTGATAGTGCCAAACGCACGCACACACACAAACAACACACACACACACACACACACACACACACACACACCACGTAAATGTTCAACTGTTTTTTTCAAAGTGATCTAGAGGTAAGGATCGGTGCACATTTCAAAGTCTTGAGTCAGGATCTTACCACGATAGCCGCTCCAATTACTTCTTTAGAATTGGCTAAAAAACGTGCACAGTTAAGTTATCTACTCTAAGGCGAAGCTCGTAAACGATTTGTTGGAAAGGTGTAAATATAAAGAGGTTACTTCGCCATTATAGACAACTGCTCTTATCCCGGCCAATCATTTACCAATTATTGACAAATTGTGTGTATCGGGTGTTGATGGCACGCTTTAAAGTACTTCAGATAATGAAATAATTGGCCGAAACGAGCCTGTTAACGGTCTTGTTAAATATGCGAAAAAGCTAATTTATAAATAACATAATTGGAGGTGTTTTTAAAGTTATATATTAGCCGAAACAAGCGATCCGCTAGAATGATTTTAGGGCAGTATTTGCATAGACGTCTAAAAGCATTAGCTGTTCCTAACAGGGATAAGCAACCAGCTGCTTTAATTAGTGAATTTTCAGTGGAAAATTAGCCATTATCATTGTAAGACCCAGACCCGAGACCTTGAAGTGTGTGTGTGTGTGTGTGTGTGTGTGTGTGTGTGTGTGTGTGTGTGTGTGTGTGTGTGTGTGTGTGTGTGTGTGTGTGTGCGTGCGTGTGTGTGTGTGTGTGTGTGTGTGCACGCTCATGTTTGCAGTTTTGACCCGATTTAATTGAAAATGATATCCAAAATCGATTCTTTAACTAACTGAATTCGTTAAGTAGTTTCAAAATGGCTGTCATTTAAAACATTTGAAACTTCATAACATTTTTGTTTTTAGTATCTTTGCAAATCTGATTTCGTTACCTAAATGAGCGGTGAAAACTGCATCGTAATTTAGATTTTTTTTTAAATTGAGACATTTTATTTGACTACTGCTAGTGTTCATTTTCGTATTTTCAATGTAATTTAAAAGTTTAAAAATGCAAGTGTGAAAATATTTTAATGTCGATTATTATTGTAAGATCGGAATTCTCTCCCAAAATATTAAAATTTGAAATTTGCTTCCAACACTTCAGTGAGAGCTCTGCGTGCCGTTCAAAAACGTATAAAATTATTGTGTGTAATATATGTACATATTCAACATCAGTATAACTTCCATTTATTAAATAATGTTCGCTGCTAGATGCAATTTTTTCCTTAAGCCTAGACAAGGACAAGTAACTAAATTTATTCTTGAAAGGTACACCCGAGACCAAGGGAGAGCTAAATATTTCCACTCTGTAAACCAAAATTTTGAGAGATTTTCTTTTTAAAAATAATATTAATTATAGAAAAAATATTATCTACTGAATACATACATTAAATTAAGGTTTCCTAAAAATATGATTAATAGTTTACAAAAAACTTACAGTTAGAAGGGTTCATCAGTTTTAAATTTCTCTGCGTGCTGAACTAATCTGATAGTTCTGGATCTGTTTTTACAATTTAACAAATATTTGACTTTTCACTGTTTCCCGCAAACATACTTGAACAACAAACAGTTATTTTATACAGTTTATCATCTCCTTCACAGATGGGACAGCAGCGCAATACATGCGTCACATGCGTCAAAAATTGCAGGTGTACCAACTGTGATAGTTAAAAAAGTAATAATACATATAGATTCGGGAAAAGTACTATGGTTAAATAAAAATTCATAAAAATATCGTGATTAATAAAAGTTTAATAATTAATGTTTTTTCCAAAACTGTTCCTTATTGGTTTATAAGCTGGACCAAGGAAAGGTCAAAACATGTCCACGTCTTAATTTTTGCCTAGACGTTTTTTTATACAATTTTTGGCTAGACGTTTGAAATTTATAGAGTATGTAAAATAAATGATTTCTGAAACAACATATTTTTTATGACATTGATTTATTGACCCTCCCTGGTTACTAGTGTTGAGATTTTAATCATTACCTCTAAATATTTGCTCGCCGGTAAATACGCAGTGTAAGTTGTTTTCGATTTTTCGTTAATTTTTTCACTAAAATTCTTTATTACATGCCAAAAGCAATAATCCAAAATATAAAAGCGCGGAAAGCACGAGAAATACGATGAAAATCGAAAATAAAAGTGACCCGCATAGCATCAAAATTGCTACCGAGCGAAAGTAGGGAACGCGTTTTCCATCGCTAAAACGATAAAACCTTTTATTTATTTTAATTACTCGATAACCTATCTAACACGGTTGTTGCGTGATAAAAACACTTTTATTTTTAAAAAGTTAATAGTCGATAACCTAACTGACGGCGTTGGGTGAAAAACCTATTTAATTAAACTAGTTATCCTATAGGTAAGATGCTTTTAATAGCTAAAACGATAAAAAATCTTTATTAAAGAATAATATTTAATGACCATCGCGAAGAAAAAGAGACAAATCGCGAAGTTCACAAATGACGGTCGCCATTTTAGTAATGCTTTCATTACGAGAACGAACCGGTGAAAAACTTTAACTTTTAGTAAAGGCTGTCTGAATGTGTAACGCGCATGACCGGTAAATCCACGTATAAAATTTAATATATTGAATGCAATATAAGCAGCAATGACGGAACATTATAGTTTCGTTAAAAAATGGCGTCAAATCGTAAGTAATCTAAAACAAATTCGCGGGTGAATACGTGTTAATTTAATAAAGTAAAAAATTTTAAAAAAATATTTGAAAAAAGAACCTACACTGCATGAATACATTTTTGCCTTTAACCTTTAGGCCTGTATATTTTTTCAGATTTTGGACCGCTACAAAAAGTCATGTTTGTCAAATTTTATAGTGATAAATCACATAGATTACTGGTTTCATACAAGCTATTGGAATGAATTAGGGTTCTTAGTTTTGCCTAAGGATCATAAAAAACAGGATGTCTATCAACTTCTTCTTCTTCTTCCTTCCCTTATGCCATTAGCGTCGGGGCCTCTGAACTCGGCCTTCCATACTCGTCTGTCGGTTGTTAGACGTCGTCTATCAACTAATTACATATAAAAGTAGTGTGAACGAACATAAATAATTAACACAAAACTTCTACAATATTCATACAAAAACACAAAGGAAATATTTCTTGACCTAGTTACAATAAAAACTGTAAACAGTCGTCAATAAGAAACAGT
Source organism: Callitettix versicolor (assembly GCA_022606455.1). Classification (NCBI taxonomy): domain Eukaryota; kingdom Metazoa; phylum Arthropoda; class Insecta; order Hemiptera; family Cercopidae; genus Callitettix; species Callitettix versicolor. The sequence goes on from CM040187.1 coordinate 31,178,699, forward strand.
TTTAATTCGTTTATTATTTTAGGAAAAAACATAATAAACAAAACAACAGCAATAACGAAAAAATATTTTTAAAATAAACCATTTACAACCGTGGAACTTAGATAAACATCTGATTCACGAAATATGTGTTCCCAGACCTTTAAACGGTCCGAATAGAAAACAACGTGTGATGTGATGGCTTCATCTAACACGGTTGGTGGGGCTGTCGGACAGTGTTTTGAATATTTTGTAGGTCACTGACGTACACAACATGTTCCGAGGCTTTTGTTTTCCAAATGAATGCAAACTATGAGAAATGTTCAGCAAGGAACAATTTAAACTGAGGCCGGTAATTATGTAAATTAATTTTAGAGAAATGGGACGAATTATTCGTTTTTAAGTACCTGGAAGATGTACACAAGCGTTTATTTGAAGATTCGCTTTTTAGTGATGACAGACACAACTGATTTCTTTCAGAAAACAGTTGGCTTTGATTAATTAGCCTTACCATTGTAGCTAATTACACAACTAAAAACATTTTTGTTATTGAATCGAAAATAAAAATCATGTAGTCTATCATGTTTTCTCTTTTTTTTTTAATTTTTATTAAGATAATTTGTTTTAAATCACGACAAATTAACATAGCTAGTTCTTAACAACATAACCTGAAATTTATGTCTATGAGCTGCTCAATGAAACCAGCTGATAGTTACGAATTAATATAAACAACAAATTAGCCTAGCTAGTTTTTAACAACATAATCTATATCTTATTATAGCCTATCAGATGATCAAAGAATCTGATCTTTACGAAAGAGCTGATCTTTACGAATTAATATAAAAACAGATCTTTTAACATAACTACCAAAAATTAAATTAAAGATTAATTTCATTGACTTAAATCTGTCTCCTTCGTTGTTTCTGTAGTGTAGTGGTTATGACGTGCAAGGTCCCCGGTTCGATACCGGGCGGAAACACATTAATTTTAGCCATAATTAATTTAATAATGACACTTCCGACAAGCAAAATATACTGTTATATATCAATATAAACATGTTCCTCGCTTCACGCTTTCCGCAAAATCCATCACATCCAGCTATAAAACATGATACATGTTACACTTGATCATCAAAAGACAGGTGCATCTTGTCCAATTAGCAGTAGAACGTTTTACTATTTGTTAGTGAACAACTATGTGACTCCTTAACCGATAATTTTTTAGGGCATTAATCCTTAGGGGATTAGTACTTAAATATTGACTTTTTTACTGTTATTTTAGCCAAGTAGAAATTTACAAATAAAATGTTATTATTTATATGTATTTGACAATATAATCAAAAAAATATTTAAATTTGAGGTTTTAATTGAAAATTACTTTTAGGTAAAGACAAAACTAAATATGCGCTTGATGTTGTTTAAGATAGAAGTAGTTCGCACATTTTGCATCTGTTTCAACAAAAACTAATGTTAATTAACGAAACTGTACTATTTGTAAAGAAAAAATTGTATTTTTAAAGGTCTTGAATATGGAGATGTAAACTTATTTTTACATTTTGTATATTTTTTGCTATTAGAAATAATTTCTCTATCTTTAAAAGTAATTAAATTACAAATGTAAAACACGAACTAAATTTCCATATAAACGACCTTTATTTTAGAATGAGATATCAAACATAATTTTACGTCGACTGAAATTGTCAATAATGAACGATTACATTCATTTCTGAGCTTATGGAGTACGTTGTCCTCTGGCACTGTGATCAAGACCTATTGTGCTATTAAGCCTCTTAGATTCTAGTTCAGTAGACTGGTGCCTTCAGTGAGCTCTAGCAAGTCCTCATGGTCGTGGGAGCTATTCATACTTGCTGAAAATCTTAAAAAGGAACGTATCTACAAATTTTCACTATGATATTTTTAAAGCTTTTATAAAACTAGATTAAAACTTCACATTAAGGGCTTATTGAGCTGTATTCAAAATTTTCCATGTTGAGGAAGTAATCTGAAAAAAGAAGTAACGACTGTTTGAACCATTCTCAAGTCAACAATACAAAATCAATTGTAATTCATTTCTTCAACAATTAATCTCAATGCCCAACTAGTTCACCTTCTGCCTACGCAATTCTCCGACAGGTGTCGCCAGTGTAGGCATCTCAATGCTTCTTTGTCTTTGGGAACAATTGTTTAATGTATACTCTTAATTAGTGAAGCATGGTATGGCTTGCTAATTGACTTGTTTAGATCGAAGTCGAGCCTGCCTGTCTGTCTGTCTATCGGCGTCTTTGAGATGTTAAAGTTTGTCTCAATAAATTACAGTGCGTAACAATACTGTGATGACAAATTGTATCACTATAATTATAGTTGTGTCTATTGTTTTATGTTTTGTTCACTTTTCAATTACAAACAGAATGTGCTAAAACAACTCTGTTAATATGCGTAACCATATATCCAGAAACTGTGCAATTGAGTTTTTTCCAGTTATTGTTCAAGTTAGTACTTGAACTAACTTAAACTTGTTACTTCTTAAACTTAGTTAACAAAACTTAGTTAACAAAACTCACTAGTGTGCTTCTTTTTTACTTACCGGTTTTTTTACTGAATGAATATTCTTAAAAATTGAAAAATCAGTAAAATTTCTATTTACCAGCTTGCTTTGTAAGGCGTGTTCTTACTATAAGTCTACTACATTGTTCAGTTTTCCTTAAATATACTATTAGAGTGACAATCCAACTACCAGATAGAGGGAATTCCATGTTCAAATTTTCAATCCCTAAACGAATTGCACTTTTCAAAACACAAAGTTGAAATTTGGTGTGTTCTATCCACATATTTGTAGAAATTTCTAATTTGAATTTACAAACATTTAGTATATACATAGATCTCGGGTACAAATCCTTAGATAAAAAACATTGGTACTATTATTTTTTTAATTTATAATTTTCTATTTTAATGACTTTTAAAATTATACTAGCTGTTGGTAAGCACTAATAATAAATGAAAAAAACTTTTTCACTGAATCGACTGAATCGAAAATAGCGGCCATTTTGAGCTGGTAAACAATGGTTTTATATCAACCATTTTTTTCATTACTTTTGAGAAATTAAGGTGTATTGAAACTACCCACATGATTACGAAATTCCTAAATTTAATGAACAAAAAGTTCGTTTTTCACTGGTCTCGAGTTCAAATCCTTGGGTAGAAAACATTAATTTTTATTTCTATGAACAGAAAAACGTAGCATTACGCAACGTAATAAATATTTGTATTTAAATAATGCGATTGTAATAAATAGGCTAACTATTTGTTTTATAACATCTTTTCCCTGTTTGCCAAAACAACCAAGAAAGTAATAAAAATATTGTTTTTTAGTTTGAGATTTGTACCCAGGACCAATGAAAAACTATTTTTTTCATTCTAAACATTACTAGAATTTAGTAGTTAGATTTACACTCGGCGTAGACTATAACAAAAGAATCGCACTACAAAAACTATCTTTTTTGAAATATTAATAGACATAGCAAATAGGAAACGTTGTTGTATCTCTGTGTGTATCTATGGATATTACTCGTCACTAAACATTTCAACACATTTCAAAAATGTTTAATTTTCTTATATTCTCAAGCAATTTTTTATTCTTTTAAATATATATATATATATATATATATATATATATATATATATATATATATATATATAAAATTGATCAAAAACACCAAAAACTTAGTTTCTAACTGTTCAAACAAAACAAGGCGGTCGTCCTGTTCCCTAGTAATTAATTTTGGAATTTCAAACTGGATTTGAAATGTAGCATAATTTAAAACTAAACCTAATTTATCGAAATTAGTTATGACATATTTAGTTATATAATTTCAAACTATTACCCAAACTTGAGCAACATATCGTCTACCGATTTACCAAAGAAATACCTAATTTCCAAAGAATTTTTATTGGAAACAATTTCGGTTCTATTTCACTCAAACTCAACACAAAAATCGATTTTGGTATCAGCTTGTTCAGTTTCGTTACCTAGCAAAATACATTCAACAATAGTTTCAATATAAACGTCGTTTGAAGTCATACAAAAATAACTTTTTATATTTAATTTTCTTAAAAGTTCTGATTTTTTCATCGAAATAAAATTTAAAACCGCATCAATTAGCATTTCACATTTTAAAACTCCTTTGGAAATACGGATATAATAATAACAGTCAGGATTTTTATTTCTTGTATTCAATATAATTTTAAAATTTTAGTTATGTATGCAGATTTTAGTGTTAATTATTCTTGTGAAATATTTATTTTTGAAAGAAAATATTATTGTACATTCCCATAAGCTAGTAAAATGTAATTATTTTTTACCTAATTTCAATAACTGTGGTTATATCATAAATATAATTATATAAATAAAATATGATATGTAATATAAATATTGATAATATGTTTTATCAATAAAGAAATTTTCGGTAGTAATAGAAATACTTTTCTTCTTTTAAAGTACACATTATTCTCTTCTCCCGGTGTCTTGTCCTTGTGGTGTTTCTTTTTCTAACATTACAAGAAACTTTTAAAGCAAGCAGCTCGAGTATAGTCAGGTTTTTTTATTGATTTTTTTTAATTAATGGGGCTTCCTGTGGTGTCATTTCTTTTGCGCGTGTTTTCTACGTTTTTGCTTATCAATACAGTTTACGTAATCTGATCACAACTATTTCGAATATATTACTGTCTGTTGTTGATATTGCTCTATTATCTGTGAGGGCTGGATGGTCGCCGTGACTTAAAGTGCGTCTGAACTGAGCACCTCAAGGTTCTTAATATGGGCGATTAAATTAAAAAAAAGTGTTTATGAAAAATAAATTGTAAACTTAACCATTTATACATAGTTTTCCTAAGCGAATCTACTGAAATGACTTTCGTTTTCCAAATATAAACATGTTATAGGCTAAGAAAAAAATATAAATAATTCCCGAAAAGAATATCTTTCTTTGTAGACCTTTATTAAAATAAACAGTACGAACACAAATAATAAAAAGAAAATAATTATGACACATATTTGTCGTTCAACTCCACCAAAGTGAAAACATCAAACATTTAAAAAAAAGTATCATCTTTATGAAAATTTCATTTCACCGTCATGATCAGCGTTAAAATCTACAAACGTAAGCATTTTAAAATTTACACATATAAGCGTATATAAATATTAACGACTTTCTCAAAAAATGAATTTGACTCAGGATTGGCGCTAATTTTAAGGTTCCGGGTCTGGGTTTTACCATAATAACCACTCCATAAACTCATTTTCAAAAAAAAATTCCATAAAAAAATAAATTTTTTTAGCGTAATCTTTTTTGAAAATTTGATTTTACCATATCGTAATAAGCGTTAAAATCTCCATCATTTATACTTTCATAGTCTATTGAAAATCCGTTGAATCTATCCGAAAAATCTATTTAAAATCTGATGTCAATAAGGATTAATTTACTTGTTTTCAATGTAAATTAAAAAAAATACTATGCAAATAATATATGGAATTTATAATGAGGTGTAATAATGGTGAAGCTTAACCCCAAAATAAAAATATTGAGGAATAACATAAAAGAAATTTTCGAAGAAATTTATTTTGACTTTGATTATAGGGAAGCATTTTCTTGAAAAATAAATTAAGTTCACAAAAATATTGCGAGGTCGATACTTTAATAAACTATTTTATTCATTTATCGATTATTACGCATTTTTACAACAATCGATAATAAAAATATAAAATGAAAAATCACGTATCAAATTGGAACTTTAAATTCAAACAAAACTTAACTCTTATTTTATAAGTAAATACAATTTTTTTTACAAATAACACTTAATTCAATATGACAAATGTCACTCTACATTATGTAAAAACCAATCCATTTCCATAAATGATTTGTTACAAAAAAACGCATTACGTTTTGACCCAGTTGCAAATGATTATTTCGAGTTACCCGGTAATTGGTCACGAATGTCGTTTATCAAAACAAAAAACAGGCTGCTTAAATACCCTGTCAAACTGCTTGACAGGAAATGTAATCATCAAGACCGGGCAACTGCTTGATTGATTGTTTGTTCAGTCATTAAACAATTTGGAAACGTATCCATTTACATGGTCGAGTTAAGCAATCAGAATAACTTAATAATATATGTAGCAGCTAATTAAAGGGTAACTTTTGCAGAAAGAGTAATTTCTATTTCTGTTAATAAATTTTTAATTTCTCAGGATACGTTCGTGATAAAAATCGATCTTGAAAAGATGATGGGCTATCAGTTTTAAGCTACTTTCAGTAAAGAAAATTAGTTTTTCCTGTAGTTCAACTGATATCAAAAGAGTATCTGAGGCAAGGCTTGCTGAACATATCCAACGGAGTACACAAAGCTCCCCTACAATTCCTTCAATCAGAGCCGAGCAGTTTTCATGGTTACCGAGCGTAAATAATTTCCCAAATTTCATTCAGTTCACGCGCAAGTGGTCTAAATTTATTTTTATTTATTTATTTAAATAAATATTTTAAAATATTTATTTATTTAAATTTAATTTATTTTTCTAAAAATAAATTTATAAATAAGCATATTACATTTTCCAACACCCTAATGACTACAATTACAAAACACACTTTTCAAACTGTAAAGGAGACCCTTTACTATTTACGAAGATTGGGTAGTGCTGGGCGCGATACTTTGAACAACGTGGCAACACTGTAACTGGCATTTACTTCCTCTATGATCGGCAATGCTCGCCATTAGTGTTCTGGTTTAAATCGAAATATAGGACTTGTGTTTGTTTATATTTATGTGCATATTGCCTTGAAACATTGAAAAATTGAATACTTTGAGGAGTATGTTTCTATTGGTCACATCTCGAGGACAATTTTTCTTTAACATGTATCGTGTTTCAGAGCTGGTTGTAATGTTGGATTTTGTGTGATGTGAGTGCACAAATTTATATCGATATATAACGGTATATTTTGCGCGTCGCATAATTCGAGTGCACAAATTTATATTGGTAGTTATAGTAAAAGATCAATTGTTTTATATTAATTCGTAACGATCAGCTGATTTCATTGAACAGCTGATAAGCTATAACACATTTCAGGTAATGTTAACACCTTACAACAGGTTATAACAGTAACTTGAAATACATTATTATTATTTTACTGTATGTTTCTTAGTTCATTTTATTTATTGAAACGACTAAAATAAATAATTTTGTAAAATACTTACTTGGTAAAAATTTAACACGTATTTAAATTACATCGTACAACGCAAAACATCTTTGATTACTGTCCATTGAAGAACAAAAATCCAAACAAAACTACTGCTAAATGTAAAGTTACAAACAAGCTGATAACAAACGCTTTGCTTATGTTTTCTTGATTCTATGAACATCAATTTTCGTTATTATTCGTGTCAATTATGTCTTTTTCAAAAATTAACTTCATTTATAGACCTCTTATATTTTCCAAATGTATCGTTTTTATCTTAATTCATTCTATTTCAAATCGACCATTTTAAGAAAGTTTGTGCCTATTTACGTTTTTATATTTCTACCTAAATTAATGGTAAATTAATTTAATTTAATGGTAAATTAATGGTAATGATGGAAGATTAAATATGAGTACAGTAATGATATGTTTCTGTTAAATAACAAATATTCTCTTATAATTGTTTACTCTATAAATACAAAGTGAGGTGTTTGGGGAACTTGACGGAGGTAAAAATGTTAAAATAGTAACACCTCAGCTGTTACAAGTACTGAATATTAAGTGAACCATTTTACTATTGTTTAGTTTTACAATGAGTAATTTAATTTAAAGTTGCGTTACTACAATTGTTGTATCTAAATATTTCTTGATTATTCATTGTATTTTCACTGATATTTTTTAAATATATATTTGAAAGAGATATTAAAACAATTTAAAGGTATACACAAACGTGATATACTTCTAACATTTTGTACAAAATACCTTACTTTCCTACAGATATTACGCATCGACAAAAATATCAATTGTAACAAACAGTTATTTGTCGCAGTCACGGGTACTTAAGTCACCAATATTCCCGTCTCAACTACATTACACAACCGCCACTTCAGCTGAGCTGAACGTAAAACCACAATGAAATCTGCTGACGATTTTTTCTCCTTTAAAAAAAAGCCACCGGAGCGTGGATTATGTTTCTAGTAAATTTACGATCGCTATAGGCAGGAAAATCGGTTCAAAGATAAAAAGGCGGGGCCGCGCTATAAACATTTCTAGGAACAGTGTCCGCTGCCCGGCACCGAAGCGAATCGTAAAACCGCGCTGATGTAACGGGTTTATTGTTTTTAGGGCGGCCGCTGTTGGTTCAAATGTTTACGAGATTTTGTAAGGTTGTTGAATTATTTGCATGTTTGCCCTAATTGTGTTAAGTTACGACGCTTATACCACGGGCTGAATACCTGCGCTTGCTGTAAACATGTATGGGTATTTTTATTGGTTACTCGTAGGGCAATAAACCCATAATATCATTTTTGTTTTTTTTTTAACTGTTACTTTACTATGGTATATTTATATTATTATATATATTTATTGAGATATTTCCAATCACTTGTGTTTATGCCTTAATGAGAATAATACAAGAAGTTAGAAGACTTAAGTGCCTAATTTAGAACATTAACTTAACAACTAAAATTGATTCTAGGCTTATGTAGACTACAGTACCTTATGTAGATAGTTGAACTACACATATTAACAACTAAAATTGATTTTAGGCTTATGTAGGCTACAGTACTTTATATAGATAGCTCATCTAGCCTATACATCGGCGATGATAACCTTAACGGTTTTTCGCAAAAAAGGTTGATTTACACTCTTGTATCGTTTATTCTTTCCATTTTTTTCAGCTTATAGACAAATGATAGCATAAACAATACAAAAAATTCCGTTAGTGAACCAAAAATAAAAATCATGTTAAGTTTGTTCTTCCTTTTTTATTTTAATTTCGACAATTTTTTCGGAAACACGACAAATTAACATAGCTAGTTTTAAACAATCTGGAACTTATTATATAGCCTGTCACCTGTTCAATCAAATCATTGATCATTTTGAATTAATATAAACGCCAAATTAACATAGCTAGTATTTAACAACCTTATTATAACCTAACAACTGTTCAATAAAATCAGCTGATTTTTACGAATTAATATAAAACCATGAATGTGTTAATATAACTACCGAAGTTAAATTAAAGATTAATTTCATATACTTAAATCTGTCACATTTCTTCACAGTTTCCGTCTTCCGGTTAACACGTTTGTCTCACACGGGCAAAGTCTCCGGTTCGATCCCGAGCGGGAACACGGTAATTTTTAATTATAATTAAATCAATAATGAGACGTGAATTGCAAAATATACTAATGTATATATTAATGTAAACATGTTCCTCGCATCACGCGTCCCGCAAAATCCAACATCGAAACCAGCCCTAAAACGTGAGACATGTTACAAATATACATTTATAAGAATGGACACTATCTAACAAAGAAAACATGGCTTTTTACACATGCGAGTGCACAAAATTTATATTGATATATAATAGTATATATTGACCGTCACAAGTCTCATATTAAATTAATTATAATTAAAATTTCCTTTTTTTCCTCCCGGGATGGAACCGGGAACCCTGCGCATGTGAGGCGGTTTCATTGAACAGCTGGTAGGCTATAATAAGTTTAAGGTTATGTTAATTTGTTGTGTTTTCGAACAAACTATCGTAATTAAAATAAATAAATAAATAAAAGGAAGAGAAATCATGATATATTTTGTTGTTGTTAAGTAACAAGAAATTAGTTTTTTACGTAAGGGACTAAATTTTGAGAAAAATCTGTTTTTCGTTTGGTAGTATTTCAGTTAGAAATTAATGGAAGTGAGAAAGTTTGTGGAAAATTTATGCAAAATTTATTTCTTATAGCAGCCGTATTCCAGTCAGTATTTTGTGTTTTTGCAAATACAAACTTTGAAGTTACATAGTTTACGATGTCTGTTTTTCCCATCACGTGTGACAAAAGAACCTGTTCGATATTCTCTAGTTGTTGTGTATCATTTTAGTTTCAGGTTTGTTGACGCTGGTGTGCAGTGCTTAGCAAGTATTGGGTTTGCCTGTTAACCGTAGACGTTAATTATTTTGAAATAAAACCACTTACGTTTTCAAACTAGATTTAGAAAAAAAGTACTGGACTAGTCCTTTGCCTTAAGTAGTAGTGGCCTCGGGTTGTTGGTTTAAACAAACTGGTTGGCTTTGCAGTACTTTAGCCTGGAATTGCTAAAATTACAAGAATGTCCTTTCACTGCTACATTGGACCAAAGCTAAAATTTTCGTATTTTGAGTTTTTCGTTTTTTTTTCCTTTTCACTCTACGATAAACGGTCATCTTAAAATTTTATGGATATATACCTTTTAGCTCCTCCGATTTAAAAAAAAGTTATTTGAACGTCTGTTCTTTCACATGTCTCGATACTAACGTAACTGGCTGATTTTTATATCAATTCTGTAAGTATTGGTAGAACTTTAATTGGTAGGAAAGCCTTTAAAAACTAACAAAATGTTAATTCCCTTTAAATCTGCCTCGACAGATTTAGTAAAAGTTTGCACACAAATGTACCTCAAACAAAATGTATGTGAATCTCTACGCGTAAAAAGTCCGAAAAAAATATTTCTAAATAGGTTCACCATATTTTGATAAAACTTTGATTTTTTATGAAACATCTCCACGAAAACAAATCAGCTGTTTTTTTTTGTTTTATTTTCGATTAACGTTGGAAACATAATTTAAAATTTTGTAGAGTAACTTAAGGTATGAGTCGTCACGTACAATATTTTCTAAAATTTGTGATAATTCCGATTTAAAAAAATGTGTTTTATCGCTAACTCAATGAAACGTATTTTTTTGGTGATTTATTTGACTGTGAGAATTTTTTTGCATAATTTATTTTTACAACTCAACATTTGAGATTATTTTTACATAAAACTAACTTAAAAACTTAAATAAATATCTGGCACATATTATATTTGACTTTTTTACTATTTTAAAGTGTATCTCGACACTGACTTCAATTTAGAACCTTTCTAAGCTATAAATTATTTTAATATAATCGATTAAACTTGTGAATTTATAAGTTGATAGCAACCTATCTAATGTTAAATTTTAGTATCATTTTAATTTTTTTGTAGTTTTTTGAGAAAATACATTTTGTATTTTTCTTTATTATTTTTTAGATGACCCTTATAAATTCGCGTGCGAATCTATCTTTCGATAACGCACCTTTTTCCACCAGTCACAAAAACATTAGGTTAAAATGGGCTCGAACCCAGGACGACCTGGACAAGTAGTTTTGCCAGACGAAGGTCGAAAAATTTATAAATCTGCTTTCAATAAAAACAAAAATATATTATCAGGTTTTTTCCTAGTTTTTCTCTTACAGACCTCAACTAAAATATTCTGGAATATTCACCTACAATTGTACAAATAATTTACTGCAGTGTGGGTAAAAGTCAACAGAATATGATTAAAAAGTTATTTTAAGCCGTATCATCGCGGCAGTGCAGTCGACACAGATTCAGTAGACTCTTGCTATGTAGTTTATATTTGAAACAAAGCGCATACAAAACCTTTAAAAGCATGAACTAACAATTTTGTTTTCTAATTACATTTAACCTGATCATTTTCTTAAATTATAAAGTGTAAAATATCAAACAGAATTTGTTCAAATTATTAGAAGTAAGTTTCAATTTTAAAAATGCATAGTTTTATTTCAATAATTGCAGCAAACAGCTGTTTAGACGATGGCATAGAATTAAATAGAAGCGAATTTAATAAAAATTTAAAACATTAAAAAATTCACGTAAGCGAACATTTCGAAATTCATTTACAAATCATTTTTGTAAATTGATTAGTTACAAAATCAAATTAACGGTTAATTAAAAGTTCTCAAAATTCATGAATTTCCGAAATTGCAATCGTCATAAAAATCTGCATAAATTAGCTTTATAAAGTTTCAAAAAATCCATGTCAACAAGAATCCTAACTACAAATGTTAATTTTCGTTTATACAAATAACCATTAAAATTCAATATCTTATTTATAAAATCATATTATATTTCTGAAAGTTTGTGCGTTTGTTTCTTTGTTATTCAATCACACTTTAACCACTGACCAATTGAGATGAAACTTGGTACGAAAATAGTTTAAGTATATGAGATAAACATAGGCCTATTCCTGTTTTTAAAAACGTCATTGTGCTACTTAGCCAGCCCAACATAATTATGTAGTATTACGTTTTGTGACATGTGTTAACTGTAGTTAGGTTTAATTACTGTTTACTGGATCTGAGATTTAGGTACCTGAGATGGACATAGATCTAATCCCATTTTATGAATTTTAATCTGTGTTTTATTTATTGCAAAATTATTGCTTTTATTGTTACATTTACAATTATTTTAGTTGAAATTTTTTTAAAACTGACTCTAATTTGTTACTTTGTGTTGAATTTTCAATATTAAATGTAAAAAAGAGTGCAGATTACGATACGTTAAAAATTACTATAATTGTAAGTATTTTCTCTTTGTGAAAGTCTGGTTTGTTTTATTGTTTGTAGTTTTGTTATTTTAAGTTTCATTAGATCAAATAATGACAATCTGGTTTTTCTCATTTAAGACTTTTCCATATTTTCGACGCAGAGTGCAGAATATATAACATACAATTTTATTAGGATACTTTAATTGTAAGGTAGTATATATATATATATATATATATTTAATTAATTACATTATATGAAAAATGGTAAATATGTAGTGTAGCAAGACCGAATTTTTCGATATTTTTGTTATTAAAACGCTTTATTACATGCCCAAAAGCAAGAACCAAACTATAAAAGCGCGGAAACCACGAGAAGTACAATAAAAATCGAAAATAAAAGTGACCAACATAACCGAAAAATTGCTATCGCGCGAAAATCGGTAACGTGTTGTAGATAGGTAAAACAATAAAAAAATACGTCTAACACGGGTTTTAGGAAACCCATTTTTTTAACAAAAGAATACTCCTAACAACTGACACGGTTGTTAGGCCTGACACGGCGGTGAGTAAAAAAAAAACCTTTATTTTTTTTAAAGAATACTTCATATCCTAACTGACAAGGTTGTTAGGCCTAACACGGTGATGCGTAAAAAAACCTTTATATTTTTTTTAAAGAATACTACATATCCTAACTGACACGGTTGTTAAGCCTAACATGGTGATGAATTAAAAAAACCTTTTTTTTTTAAAGAGTGGGCTACTCTATAACCTAACTGACACGGTTGTTGGGCCTAATACGATGATGCAGGGAAAAACCTTATTTTTTTAAAAAAAGTACTCTATAACTTAACTAACACGGTTGTTAGGCTTAACACGGTAATGCGTTAAAAAACCTTTATTTAAAAAAAAATGTACCAAAACCTAACTGACACGTTTGTTGGTCCTAACACGGTGATGTGTAATCTTTAATTTATATTATGATTGCGGGCAAAGCCGTGACGGGTAACAGGTAATCATATTATATTTCTGAAAGTTTGTTTTTGTTTATTTGTTTGTTATTCAATCACACTTTAACTACTGGACCAATTGAGATTAAATTTGGTATGAACAAGTTTTAGGTAACTGTGATAAACACAATACTATTCTAGTTTAATTGTATAATAGTGACTTTTAATAATACTGTATTTTATTAAAATATGACAGGACCCTGTTTTAGAGTATCGAGTAGCAAAAATTTATATGTCTTGGCCGAAAACCACAAATCGTATAACATTTATATATAAATATATTAAAATGAAATGATCTATTCTGATTTTGAAAATCGACTATAAATTTTATTGCCTACATTATAATTGCAGGCAAAGCCGCAACGGGTAACAGCTAGTGTTATTTATAAAATCATAACTTCAAAGACTTGTATGGTAAAAGAGTTGCATTTAACAAAATATTTTAATTACCACCATTTTGAAACGGACTTGTCCAAGCTTTTAACTAAATTAATTTTTGCATAAAATGTAATCGAATTGAACCGAACACACGAACATTAAGGTATGTAAACACGAATGGTATGTAAACAACTTATGATAACGAAATAATAACAGAAGCGCTAGACAGTTGCGTGTTTACATTTTTTTAAATTGAAAAATACTTTTTTTTATTAAAATATAAAGCAATAAATAGAGTGTTAAGGACACGTTTAATATATTTTGCCCTGGAGGACTCACATACCAGGGTGGAGTAACAGAGACACTTAAACACCTGCATTTTCTATCTTAGGCTACTCTCTGTACACTTGCGGTTTCACTGTAACATAGTATTTGCCTGTAGTAATAATATACGGTTTGTGTTTTGTATGAAGAATCACTGTAATATTGGTGACAAGTAAAGCAGTACATGAGTGTTGAAAAACAAGATCAGTAAAGAAACACAATGGCTGCACGCAACTGTCACGCACATTTAAAAAATATTTTTTTATCCTGCCATTTTTTTCAAATACTGATATTATTACCACAAACGTCATTATAATCTGCATATGTAACCTATTGGCAGTTGAAATGTTCAAGTTTCATTGAAAATACAAGAGCGAACCTAGACCTCCGTTAAATTAAATTTCATAATTTCTACGCGCTTTGAAACTATAAAATGCTAAGTAATGCAGTTTTTAATGCTGATTACGACGGTGAAATTACATTTTCAAGAAAAAAGTAGACGAAAAGGTTATTAATATCCAAGTGTTTTAAATTACCACCATTTAGTATCTGTTAAAGGGATTTTGCTTGGCAATGAACTTGTACATATAAAATTAATGTAGAGCCTATATAAATATTTATCAACCTATTGAAAAGTGATCATTGGTCGGCACTCATTTCACAGTTCTAGGAGAAAGGACGTCATACTTCGGTAAAATTATATTTAATTTACTATATCTCGTGAATCTATGGTTATTTTTATTTATTTATTTTTGTCAAAGAACCTTTTAAATTGTTTTATTTTAAAATCGGCTCTTATCTTTGGCTATTCTAAATAAAATCTAACAATCTATAAATTCATTAAAAGAGCCTAATTTGGCAAAACCGGTTTATCATATATTGATTATATTTCGGGTATAAAGGTAAGAAAATTAAAGCAGTGGTACAGTGATTAAATAAAAAAAAAAATAACAATTTGGAAGTAAATCGACAAAATACGAAAATAAACTACGTTATTTCAAGTTTCGTTTGAACAGTAATTCTTTTATCCAAAAATTTCATCCAACTATATGAGCGATTTATAAAATCAATTTTGTGGAACTGAGTAGATTCGTTATTTTCTCCAAATATTCCCATTTTTATTCTCAAGTGCTTAAATTAGCAACAAGATCGTAAGCGTAGGTCTGAACTAAAAATTAAGATCAGATTGAAGGCAGTTAAAAACCGTTTGGTAATAAATCCATAAAGAAATTGACGTCAGGCTTTTTTTATATTTACTCTCGAACTCGTAACTTTTTACCTTAAAAAGTATTTTAGAAGGAAGAACATTTTTTTAATTAATCAATCAGAATACTTTGAGTGTTCGTTCTTAATATTTTATAATTGACGCAGGAATTTAGATACATAAACATTCTTGTTATTAAGTTTATGTTTTAAGTTATACATTTAAGAAAAGAGCTGACCTTGAAAAGTGTGTATTAATTTAATTTTTTTTCTTTCCTATTGTTTTCTTTGCCTATCGTCCCTATTTAATGGCAGTGAGACTACAGTGGGCAAGGGATCGGCGTTAAGGGAAACAGACACGATTACGACAGTAACTGCTCATCGAACCTACGACCTTGATGTGTGTAATTTCATGACTGGAGTTCTTGCTGTTATCATTACACTGTCAGTAACACCCATCGGTAATGTTTTTGTATGCACAAATGATAGTAAGTGTTCAAATAAACAAATAATAACATAAATATTCAATTCAGTAAACTTTTTAAGAAAAGCATTCTATCCTTTTTTTTTTTTTTTTTTTTGAAGAAGAAGAATGGAGAAATGTTTGTCATATTTATGTACCATGTTTTTATTAAATTATTCTGTTACTAATGATTAGAAAAACAGAAAGTAATATCTTCCGAAGGACTGCCCACCAGTTGAAACTAGAACAAACCTCAAAGCCTGCACAAGTGAATTAAATCCAAGACTGGGTCATCTATCAATACAAACTATCGGTTCCTATATTGTTATACTATATAAATTTGTCCACAAAGTAACCTAGATCAACACCCACACGCTCAATGTCACCTTTCCAGTCCTTGGTGATGCAAATCATTAGGAGTTGTTTAAGATAAATCTACAACTCAGGAGACATACATCAGAACACAACGAAACTGAACTCAGGATAAAGGATAAAGGTGAACGATAGATCAAAAGAAAGAAAAGAATTACGATATAACAAATAAACGTAGACATAACGTAATTACATTTTATTACCGCTATCATAAACGGAATTAAATAATTTAAGTTTCGAGTGATAAAACAGATCGACTGTTCGGAAAATAAGGAAAGAGAAATCGTGGTTCACGACCGTACCGTAACTGTGGGCTCTGGTATTTTGTCGCGGAGGTTGCGCAACTGATCGGATTGTGTTGGTAGAAGCACAAGCAGGCCGACCAACTTTGGACACCTGTTTTAGAAACAATACACTAATTTATAGGAAAACAAAGTACGACAATCCCTTTGCGGCGGGATTATGTAAACAAGGGTGATCACGAGTTCGACCTCTGTTGGCAATCAAAATATAAATTGAATGATGTTACGTGAACAGCAGGGGTGATATAGAGTGAATTTTTGAATTTTTATAAGTTAAAACTATAGTTATGAATCTATTGGTATGAAACTATATCCAGTGTACTTATATATATATATATATATATATATATATATATATATATATATATATATATTATATTATAATATATATACATATATATATATATATATATATATATATATATATGTATATATATATATATTATTATTATTATTTGCGCATAGACCCTTTTGGATCACGCAAAGCACTCCGACTCATGTCTTGTTCCTTCTAATCCTCCACACTTCCCTCATCCTGTCCCCATGGATCCTCTTCCGCTCCTCCGTCCCTGCTCTCTTTGGGATTTCATTCTCTGGGACCTTCCAACCGAGCATCTTTCTCCTGTATGCGTGCCTGTCTTCAACATCTGTTGAGTCTATTCCTGCGTCATGTAGGTCTATTCTGACTTGTACGATCCACGACGTTGTTGATTTGACACCTTGTATATACTTAAGGATTCTGTTGGCAAGTCTCGTTGTTGCGAGTCTACTGATGTGGCCATAGAACCGAAGCCTCCTTCTTCTGATATCTGCTGCCAGGTTCGATATCTTCTCTGTGGTCTTCCGGGAGTGCAACCTGTATCCATCTTCTGTTAATCTCGGACCAAGGATCTTCCTCAAGATTTTGCGTTCTTCCTTCAAAATACCCTCCATGGTAGCTTTTGTGTGGAGTGCTAGCGTCTCGCTTCCATATAATACCTCCGGTTTTATGACTGTGTTGTAGTGTCTGATTTTTGTGTGCGTCGACATACATCTCTTATTGTAGATATCACGCGTTATACCAAGAGCCCTCTTCATTCTCAGTAGCCGAACCTTTTGCGCAGCCTTCTCGCCATCTGTGGGTTCAAGAATTTCTCCCAGATATTTGAAGTGCTTGACTCTGTTTATCTTACCATATTTTGTGTTTAGTTCTTGAATATTTAATTTTGTACAGAAAAATTCGGTTTTTTTAAATATATATATATATATATATATATATATATATATATAACACTATGTTGTATGTTTAATGTATGTCAAATTAAAAACACAATCGATATTGAGATTTAATAGAGCTATTAGTCTTGAAAAAATGGTTTACACATCTTGAAAAAATTTCTGTTTGTCTGTGTTTCTGTTTACTTCATTGCTG
The DNA here is from genome assembly GCA_022606455.1 of Callitettix versicolor. Lineage (NCBI taxonomy): Eukaryota > Metazoa > Arthropoda > Insecta > Hemiptera > Cercopidae > Callitettix > Callitettix versicolor. Next base: position 31,196,710 of record CM040187.1, read on the forward strand.
CAAAATGAAATAATTGACTGATTTTTTAAGAAATTTCGCATTTGCTCCTGTAATAGTCTAAACTTTAAGTTCATATTTTAATGAAGTAAACTTTATGGAGTTAAAAAAATATTTTAAATCTTTTAATAACACCAATTGAAACAGATTTGGTAGCCGTAAATTAAACTGTTTTTGAATACGTTTTCATTACGAGATTTTACCACCAACTTACGTAATAGCTCTTTTTGTAAATCTATGACCAGTGCAACCAATTGTGCTGGAACATGCTCTTCTAACATTACTTTGCTTAGAATTCCACACTGAGAAGAGACCATCTTTCAGTTGAAGGAAGTCAAATTGCTTTTAAGTGATGTAAAGAATTACAATTCGTGCTTGTTTTATTAACAACATAGCTTTAAAATAATTTTGGTCTATGTGGTATACAAGCAAAAGTTCAAAATTTTGTGCAAGTGTTGGAAATTTTCGTGTGAATTTTTAGCAAACATTGATATTAATACACATTAATGTAAAAAAACTATATATATATATATATATATATATATATATATATATATATATATATATATATATTCGGTAATTTGAAGAAAATCAAAAGTTGATGTTAGTACAACCTTCCTTACTGTCTAGGCTTATACAGGGTGTATCGAACCACCTAAGGTAGCGGCCAAACAAATACAAATATATAAACACTTTGTTACAATTGTAACAGACCTATTTTCGTTCCCAAAAAATTCTTTAAAATTATTTTCATTTAAAAAATTTTCAAATGTCAATATATAAAATGTGTGTCACGTAATTTTAAAGGATTCTAAACCCACATCATTTTGTTTCAAGAAAATGTTTCGAATTATTGGTAACCATACATACAGAGTGCCTCAAAACGTTAAACATTTTTGTTTTTATGATTTATTGTATTACAACTCGTACTAACTTTGGAGGAAGACAAACTTTTCGTACGATCCTACTGGCACACCCTTTTTAAAAGTACATCTACGGGTTCTTGCCTCCAGTTTTCCAGACTGAAAAATATTTAAGGCATAAGGCAAAAATTATTAAATAACAACCTAATTCTTGTGCACATTAAATTAAATTAAAATCAAAGAAAAGTAAATCAAATCAAATTAAAATAAAAGTACTAACAAAATTGCTTTAAAAAATTATGAAATACATTCAATCATTTTGTGGATAGCATTTTTATATAATCTACATTGTTAATAATTACATTCAAATGTGAAGAAATCGATTTCCCAAAACGTACACGTTAATTGGTAAAACAAAGTTTATCGGACATTTTGAGATTTACAACCCGAATATTTGGTTAATGGTTAAGTAAACACACGTCTTGTAACGTCAGCGAAACAGCTACGCGGCTGGTTAATTACGAGCATGCACCGACGCGCCAGCAGGGTACGGAACATTTTCATTTCACCGTTGAAGGCTTCACGCAGAGTGCGTACAGTTTTAGTGGTGATGATTTAAGGGGAACCTCTCGCCGAGTTTTGGCGTAGCGGGCGCACTTTGACCCGCGCTGTCAAATCATTTAAATTTATGTCCCAAAACGGCGATTCCCGCATGAGAAACGTGTGGCGCGCGGGCGCAGCGGGGCTCTCGGTGTTGTCTACAATGTGGACTTACTTTGAAACTTAATTCTGCCACTAATAACGAGTCCGTGTGTTTTGCGGGAATTTTATTTTGACACGTTTAATTTGTTTTTTAATGTTATTCATATTTTACGACGTTTTTTAGACGGGCTGGAAAATTCGACACGCAGCTTATAATAGTCTGCATTGAGGTCAGTGAGTTCATAAAAGTGGTGTTTATAACGGCTGTCTGCGAACTTGTGGGCAAAAACTTTCGGACCGATTTTAGGTAAAATTTAGCTTATAACGTATAAAATATATTCGGTTCCATACTTCTCTTGCACTTAATATATTACTCTTCCTCTCTTCTGCTTAAAACGTTCTCCGACTTCTTCCATTCCCCCTGTCATCCCACAGATCTTGATCCAATCACCTCTCTTTCACTTCCTTATCAACCACTTCTTTCCAACTAAGTCTCGGTCTTCCTCTTTTTTTAAGACCATGAGTTTACATTTTAAAATCTGTTCGGGAAGACGATTTTCGCCCCTTCTTTGGACGTAACCAAACCATCGAAATTGTTTTGTCTCGATGTCATCTATAATGTTGTGCTAATAAATTACTAATATTATTAAAAATATGTTTATTTGAAGTCCATATTTTAAGAAACTATTACTTAGATATCGAAGATGTTGGAGGAAAGGATAAACCTTACGAACTGCAACTCGAACATACGATTTTGAAGGCGCAAGTTCAGTGAATGCAGCAGACTGACCAGTGACTATGCCGCCACTGAAACGCCGGTCATTAATGAAGCCAGAGACTTATGAAAATAGTTTTTATATCTGTTAAATTAACGAGGACGAATAATCGGCGTAAAAGGAGAGCTAGTAACTGCGTCTCGAATCCACGACATTGAAACGCTTACAATTAAGGAACGCTGCACACTGACTAGTATTTCAAATTTATTATAAAATGGTTTCGAGTCTTAACTGAACCGGAAATATGACTATCGTTTATTGAAATCATTCGATTAGTTTTTGTTTTCAGTGATATCCATACACAGGTGGACATATATAAAAGAAAACATTTTAATAAACCGATAAACCAATAAAGGCTTTAGGTATTTACTCGTTTATTCAATTCAACCATCAAAAACCGATTTAAATTTGTATATACGATCATTTTAAACTTTAAAATTACATTGAAAAAATAAAACCCTGGCAGCCGTTAAATGTCTTAAATGCTTAAAAATTTAAATCTCCTAAAATTCAAAATATTAATTTCAACTGATATTAAAACTCCAGTTGCTAATTTAGGCAGTTTTTAACGCTGATTACGACGGTGACATCATATTTTTTTAAAATATTTAGGCGACAAATAATATTAATTTTCGAAGATTTGAAGGGGTCGACATTTTGAAAATGTTGAGGGGATTTTGTTGGTTAACGAACTTTTCCAGAATCGATTTTTGTACAAAACTGGAATTTAATCGTATAACAATTGCGAATTTTAGCGTGTCTAAAACACACACACACACACACACACACACACACACACACACACACACACACACACACACACACACACACACACACACACACACACACACACACACATATATATATATATATATATATATATATATATATATATATATATATATATATTTATTTATTTATTTATTTATAATGAGCCCTCAAAACGATATCTTGGAAGATATCAGGATCGGCTCATGTTTTAGTGTCTTATCATGATGAGCACTCTGTGAACACCTCAACTGATTTTGATTTTATGAAAACCATTTTCCACTGACAGTTCGCTAACAAAACAACTTGCCAGCCGTCCGAGATCCGCACTGCGCTAGTTAAATCATTAAACATTCATACAAAGTATAAAGTTCTACCAGCTTTCTCCTCCTGATTAGCAGTTAACAAGTACAAAAAAACTGACAACTTTGTAATGCCATTGATAACCAGTATTTTTATACTAGTTGTGATGCAATTATTATTTTAAAACACGCGATTCTTGTAATAACATATATTTGCATAGTTTTTTACTCTTAACGCCGGATGTCGGTCAGTGGCTCATTATTATAAAAAGTTGTTAACATTTTTAGGTATTTTTACTCTTTTATTACAGAACAGTAAATGCTAAATCCACTAGTTTCATATGTTAATGGAGAATAATTGCCATAAGTGAGTCTGAAGTAATTGATTGGTTTTCTAATCATCTTTATTTAATGCGAAGTTAGGACCATTCGGTCCTTTTCCACTAAACTTTACAACAACTTAAAAAATAATTAAATAAATAAATTAGCAAATAGAAAAATAAGAAGAAGCAATCACTAATTTATCATTTTTTTATTACTTTACATAAAACAAAAAATAAAATAAAATCTACTTCAGGTAATATGGTAATGAGTTCCTAAAAAGAGTTTTGTAATTGACCGAGATTGCGGCAACTAGGTTTACCCGTTATTCAGCCTTTCCAAACCCATTCCACTTAAATATTATTAAAAATAGAAATTTTCTAAAATCGACAATTTAAAATTTCTCATAAATATCGCAATTGATTCGTTTGTGTGAAAGTTTTCTCACCAAATCGATTTTGCGAGCTATCTATAAATAAAATGGTTAAGAGCATGTTTAAAACCACCTTGTTTCTAAGTCCTTGACAATTCTTGCTTGTTTGCACCTAACATACTGGTATACTTGTATTTTCAAAGTTGAGCATGATAATACAAGATTGTACTAAAATAGGTTTTTTAGGAATAACTTAGTATTTAAAGCATAAATTCAAGATTTCATAGTTTTTATAATGAATTAAATTTTGATTTAAAATAAAATCACTATGCATGTGATAGTAATATTTGTAATTCATTTCCTGTATTTTCAAGTTAGGAGTAGAGTTGATAAATATAAATTTTAGAGTAGAAAGGACTAAGGAGGCATACATATGTTCAATATGCAATAAGTTAAAAATAGAGAATACTTGCCACTATTTGGGGGTTTGTAGGGCATTACAAGAGTTTAGAGTAAAGTGGTTTGATTCTGAAATATTAAGTAAAAAAGGGTGTATTTAAAACGCTCTCCGACGTCTTTCGATTCCTAGCTTGAATTTCCCGCTGTTATTCCACAGATCTTCATCCAATCCCCTCAAAAATATTATTAAATTCCCATATTTAGATGGAAAGAATTGGTCAAAATTTATTGGTTATCCAATAATAGCTTATAAATATAGAAAATGTTTAGTCGTGAGTTATTGCATTGATTAGAAATTTTGAATGGTTATTGTTAATTGTATTTTGAGAATATTAAAGTAGGGAACACTCTACAGATGGATAGCATCAATGTATCTGAGTTTTCATGTTTTTAATTAACAAATGTACTTATGGATTTTGAAGTAAATCCATAATTACATGGATTTACTACAAAATCCATGTACATTATTTTTATTAGTCCTTATAAAAAAAATAATAATAATAAGACTATTTGTCCATTTATGTTAATGCATCAAGTATGGACTAGACCAAGCCATTTTAAATGAACACATCACGCAAAATGTTATGTTCGAAACTTACAATTTAAAGGCACTTTTTGAAACATATTTGATGTTCAGAAATACAAAATGACTTTTCAATAGTACCCTACTTATTTTTATCTACAGTGAAATACAGACTGTTCTAAGAAAATCGATAAATGTTTGGGTGATTTCTTTAAAACACGCTTCTGTTCAGAAACACAAATATGTAAAATATTGAAAATCCTGAAAAAAGTTGTTTTATTTACAAACTAGGTTTATAATTTTGTTGCGATTTTTCAAACCTAATACATCAAGCGCTTTAAATAATTAAAATGTGTAATTATAGGCCTATAGGCTATGTGAAAAAACTATGTTATAGGCTATATTCAAAATCAGTATCACTTCTAGTTTACAGTAGAACCCCCACGCTATACAAAATTTGCCCTTCAACTACTCGTAAAAATTGTTTTTCGTCAACAACTACATTTTCCCGGGTTTAAACCACTATAAAGACCATTTTCGTCAAAATTTTTGCAAAAAAAAATAGTTTCATCTTTTACCATTAAGAGGTGCTTTAACGACCGACAAATGGAAAAGCGCGGAAATTTACGATTTTTTTTCGAAAAACGACAAATTAACACAGGTAGTTATTAACAACATAACCTGAAACTTATTGTAGCGTATCAGCTACTCAATTAAATCAGCTGATCGTTACGAATTAATATAAAGGACAAATTAGCATAGCTAGTTTTTAACAACATAACCTAAAACTTATTATTACCTATTATCAGCTGTTCAAAGAAATCAGCTGTTCGCTGCGAATTAATTTAAAACAACTGATCTTTCAATATAACTACCAAAATTAAAATTAACGATTCATTTCATATATTTACATAAGTCAAACATCTTCGTAGTTTATGTTGTGGTTATGACGTGCGCCTCACATGCGCAACGTTCCCGGTTCGAACCCGAGCGGAAACACAGGAATTATTTTATTATAATTAATTTATTATGAAACTTGCAATATGCTAAATATGTCAATATACATGTTCCTCGTATCATCAAAAATCCAACGTCACCACCAGCCCAAAAACATGATACATGGTAAAACAGATATTTAAATGAATTTACTAAAACAAGTTCACCAAATTTTGGTCATAATTAAAGATTCATCAATGTATCAAATTTTTAGTAAAAGAATATTTCGTTTCAAGTATAATCTATAAATGAAAATAAACTTTGGTCATATTTTCCGATTTCCTTTTCAATTTTTTTTTTATTTAAAATTTAATCCGCGGCTCCTGAATCTTTTAAACGAATAAAATTCCAACAAAACCCGATACCGTATGGAGAAATTAAGCCGGTTTTCAGGTTTTTTTCTCTAAATCGTAACAACCGGTTTTCGAAGAAAATATCAACACGTTAGGAAGTATGTTTAATGTTCTGCATCATTTATTTTAAGACTTACTCTAATACAGCAAGTTGTAAAGGCGGCAACAATACGATGCAAATTGTCTGGCTGCCTTATATGGGAACGCTTTGTTGGCAGACTGCAAAGTGGGGCAGTATTTAAAATTATAATCTTTCATTTAATTAGTTAATGCAGGTCATTAGTTTATTGGCATGATACAATAAAACTTATATCTGAAATATCAAAGAGCATGCGCGGGATTGCGTACTTGCAACCTGTTTGCAAAATGCTTTAAAGAAAGTTTCTTTTCCGAATGTAACAATAACGTCTCTAAACTGTAAGATTATATAAAATGAAAGATTTCCTTAAGTCAAAATAGAACGATCTGTTCACGTTTCAAAAACTTTCGTAGATTGTAGGCGAAACAAGAACCCACATAATGTTTAACATTACTCGTATGTTTCTGTCTATCGTTAACCCACAATAACGTTGCAATAACGGTGTGTACAATTTGGTGAAAATAGTCTTTGTAACGGCTCCAAACCAGGTAAAATATAGGAGTTACGATAAAAAATAATTTTAACGGGTAAAATCTTAACCGTGGCGTACTTTAAGGGCTAGCTGCGAAGCCCAAGTAATGACGACAAAAAAAGAACGTACATTATTAAACTATTAGCTATTAATTCAAATATAAAAAAGTACAAGAAAGACGTTATTTTAAATATAAAATTAATGTTACTTTACGAGCAATACTTACAATGTAATACTTTCATTGCAGTATTACAATTCTTATTTTACTGCAACCAGCTTTACATGCCTTCGCAGGCAGAAGCGAAGACTTCCCTCGTTATTAACTCACGTCACAAATACATCAACCGAATTAGGAGGGGGTATGACTTTTTAACACAGCAAGTCATCGCTTTGTGAATAGCTATATAGAATAAAAGTGCGTCTAGTTTTTCTTGGTGTGCAGCGCTGATGAACTTAGTATATTTGTGTCACGCTGGTATATTGTTTACATTTTCTAATTTTATTATTACAATTGCCTATTTAATTATTATAGTTATTACATTTTATTTTTAAAAACACAGTTTTTTATTTTCAATTTTATAAAACATTTTTGGCGGTAAAATATTTTTAATGTATTGCAGTATTGTTTTAATAAAGAAGCAGGTTAAATTAGATGAAATTATGACCTCAGGGTCTATTATTTAATTAACCTTTTTTTTAGTGTCATCTGTAGATTGTTAAAATCGCTCAGTCATTATTATTTTACTATAACTATTTATGAGAAATTCAAGATAAACAATTAATTTTATTTAAGTAAAGTTCTTTAAGTAAATTTCAATAAAGAAAAATTAGTGTAATTTTGTGTTTTTTTTTTTTTGTTATTTTAAGGCGAAAACATATTGAAGCTATTATCGCCTCTCTAAATGTAAGTGTGAGTGTAAAGTGTTAAAGTCGCAAGTGTAGTATTGTAAGTGTAAGTGTGTGTTAGACCCGGGTACCGCGAGGGACGTCTAAATCCTCTCAATAGGTGCAGCTAGTCTGCACCCCCTGCGGGGTTAATGTGTGTAAAGTTTAAATATGGTAGATTAACACTAAAAACTAATGAGATCTTCGACTTAAACACAGAAATTGTATACAATATATAAATAAATAAATAAATAAATAAATAAATATATATATATATATATATATATATATATATATATATGTGTATATATATGTGTGTGTGTGTGTGTGTGTGTGTGTGTGTGTGTGTGTGTGTGTGATTAAAAACTGTTAAGAGTAGGATTTTATCAAAAACTGATCTAACAGTTTTAGTGAAAGTTTGCTTAAAATAATTCACAAGTACCCAAAACGTGCCCACACACACACACACACACACACACACACACACACACACACACACACACACACACACACACACACACACACACACACACACACACACACGAGGGTTGCTTCAGTAGCTTTTTCAGTGGAAATTAGTCGACAAAATAAGAGAATGCAAAATAAATAAAAAATATCTGTAAGGTTGTTTTGTTTCTTGCACGTAAACGTTGTATGACAGCGAAGTCAATAATTTGTTTCAATTGTATCTTTAAACATTAAAAAAATAAACAAAAGTAAGGAAACCATAAATTTTTGTCGACATTAGAACTATTTCCACTGTTATTAAAGGACTTTAAAATGAAATCGTCACAGAAACAATTTGAGTTAATGCTGTATTTTATAGATTTCCTAAGGTTTATTACTTAATTATATTCCTGACTGAAGTGCCAGCACAATTTTGCACGCATATCTACTCGTTTCCCTGAATTACAACACTTTGTCAGTATTTTCAAAAATATATTACAATATTTGAAAAATTTCAGTCATTTATTTTTCGCTAAAACGATTTCGAAAATAGACAACTCATATGTATCGTGGGTTTAAGTGATCTAGAAGTATGTAAATAATAGCGTTACGCAGTTATCTCGCTCGCCGACACGATGAAAGCGTGTTATTAAAGTGAAACATTAACCCTGACCGCAGTCAAATAGGTTTTCCATGAAGTGCTAATTCATGGAGTTTTTAACGTTAATTGCGATGGTAAAATCGGTTTTTGAAAAACGTTATTCATTTTTAAATATTTGTAATGGCCGCTTTTTTAGAAATATTTTAAGATTTTTTTCTGATTAAGAAACAAACACATGCGCGCACACTATCTCTCTCTCTCTCTCTCTCTCTCTCTCTCTCACACACACACACACACACACACGCGCGCGTGGTACGTGTTTTTCCCCTATGTAAGCAGAATCATAGGAAGTTAAATGATTTTCTAAGACTCCATAGAGGTTTGGTGTGTGCCATTTTTTACGCCACCTAAAAATAGCTTTTTTTACATTCTTACTGCTTGATTTTAATTTAATATAATATATAATAATAATTTCAGCTACTCCTTAAACGCGATCTGTAGGTCATGATTGGTGCTTATTTTTGATTGGTGCTTATTTTTGATTGGTGCTTATTTTTGATTGGTGCTGGGTCTGGGTCTTAACATGATAACTGCTCCAATACCTCATTTTTTCTAATGGAAATTCGTTAATAAAACCAATATAAATGTTAGGGCAAGGCAAACAGGAGAATTGACAAGTGTTCTGGATTTAATGATAAAAGAGTTTCTAATTTTTTTCCCGAGAAAAAAAATATTTGCTGAATTAGTTCTTTCTTCCTTGACCTAAACCTATGCTTATTTATAAATTCATTTACAATGTAAATAATATCAATTATAGGTATAATGTAACTAAATAAGTTTTGATTTCCAAACAAAGGAAATTTATTAAATGTTTTTAAATTTCATATTAACTCTTTGTATAACTAATTAATAAACAAAGAGAAAAATAATGAACCGGAAACATAGATGTATAAACAAAATATATATGTATAGCCTGTCAACAATAGAATAACTTGTGCACAATTTTACTTGAATTCACCGCTTGCAAAAGAAATGGATCTAATATAAACAAAGTAAAACGAAACGGAATCGAAAACAAAGATGGCCGAAGAGATCCTTTTAAAAACTCTAGAATAAACAATTACAACTTAAACAGCATTCTGGTGGATTTAGCATATGATTTACGATACGTTTGATACCTTAAATGTTTTATTTAGATCCAAGTTTAAAACGCCCAAATTTACAATTTTTTGCCTATTATGGGCTTTTAAGCCCAACGTTTTTCATTTCAAAATACCGAGCAACAATGCTGTAAAACAATAGGGTTTTATTCCTAGTAATTTTGGTTTAATGATACAAATTTTAAGTCAATAGATTAATCCTTTCTCCCGTTTTCATGCTTACAAATATCGTGACGTACAGACAGACAGACTGATGAAATTTAGAAATTGATCCTGTGCATATCTATTTAAAAGTTTTACATTTTGAAAATTTTTTAATGACTTCAGAATTTTCACTAATAAAACAATATACTATCCAGCAGTGACTACGAACAGTGTACATCAGTGACAAAATGTCCGTTAAGGAAAAACAAATTGTGATATTCTCTGCGAAAAATACCTACTGAATTTTAGATGATTTAGTTAGAAATTTTAAATACAAGCACTAAATTAATACCATGTGGTTGTTAATAACACAGTCCCACTTTTAATTAAACTTTGTTTTTCTCGTTATAATATTGATTACAAATTAAATTAACAAGTTTCACACACCTGGCTTAAAACGTTATTATGCCTGTATAGCTTTCCATACGTAAGTAGTATTTTAGAAATGTAAATGATTATACGAAACTCCTTAGAGTTATCGGTGGAAGTTTTAACACAACAAAATATTTTTTTACATTCTTACTGAATGAAATTGATACATTTTCAGATTGTAATGAATCTGTTTTCAGTTAAAAAAGTTTCGACTTGTCTTTATTCACGTGTGTCGGGGCCTAACTTTTTACTCGTCAGTGGGATAGGATTCTTCATTAGTTAAGTCGTTTTTATTTGAAAATCTTTTTTAATATTACTTGCAAGTATAATATTTTTTAAACTCTATATCTAATAGATTTCCGACATTTAGTACTACTGGGGTAGTTCGACTCCTCTCCGAAGTGGTCATTGGGGCAATTCAACCACCCTGTTTATGGTCATCCCTAAATGTTACAAACCTTTGGGATATTTTGGAGGCTTACTCAACGTTTTAATGTTCTCTATGCAGTTTTAATGTCGGTAAAGCCATGCTTTCTCCTTATATAGGAACAATGTTTATGTACAATAAGGTCAAGCATTTTTCATAGAACAATTTTAAGAGTTTCTGTTTACAAATTTATTCTTAAAACATTTATTCATACTCAACCAAACTAAATGTATAGATATGAATGTAACAAAAATATTTATAAAATGTAACGTTTAAGAAATTACAAAAATTACGGGTATTGATCCAATTTCTTATAATCATTGGATTTAATTACGGCCGTATAGAGATGATCATACAGCTGACTCTGGTAAGTTGAGGTAATTTTACCATTAAACTGCCACTTAATTATACAAAAGCAAAAGAGCGGTCATTCAAAATGATTGTTTTATTTAAAACTTGGTATTTTTACGAGCTCTTAAAGTCAAAAACGTTGTTTGTACGTTTTATACTTTAGTTTTTCCCTTGCATGCATTTTAAAATGCAAATTTTTACAATATCATTTAGCTGAACGTTTTGGTAGGCGTTTAGAGTTTAGGCCCAACAATCTGTCTTTTTCCGAAAAAAAAATCTGTATTATATCAATAAGAATAACCTACTTTCTAATAACAAAAGCTTTTTTACCAAACATTAAAAAACATCATAGTTTACATTGAAATTTTTTCAAGTTAATTTTCAAATTAACTTCTAGTTTTTATTTTTACTTATTTATTTATTTTTTAAACACCGTAGAGGAGCACGAGTGCACAACTAGTAGCCTATAGCTAGTATAAACAGTAAACAGCCAACGCCAAAGAACGCGAGGTTAATGATACCGGATAAAAGTGATAATTCTAGTTTCTGTAATTCCGACAACAAATCTATCATGTTTTTTTTTTTTAGAAAGCTGGAGTATGTTTCCAGTTTAGCGACCACGCCTTGTTGGGGTTTTTATGGTGTTTAAAGCTTTGCTATAGGAGAGCGAGTGCACATTGCAAACATTTTTCTGTTAACTATATTGGCGATGATTCATACAGCCTATAACATAAACAGTTATTGTCTTTGTATCTGCAATATGTCGGAAGCTATGAGGTCATATATCCATGATATGATGAATTTGTTTGCAGTTGAATAACAAGTGATGCTAATGAATAAACAAAATTTTTATTTTGGATAACTCAAAACTGTAGAGATCTTACTATAAGGTTTTTCTCAATTAAAGTTAATTACTCACGGAAATGTTTTCATTACAAGGTGTTTTGGTGCAGCAACTCTAAATTAATACGTAAGCCATACCTCCGGCGCACGTTTTTAGATAGTTTCTTGTAAAAAGCTAACCAATATTTTTTTATTTTTGAATTTCATTTTCTCTTACAAATTCTCGTAATCGGTTTTTAAAAATTCACATCACCACTTCATATTTTCATTAACAAATTTACTCTGTACATTGTAATTAGGAAAAAAAAATTTTACCACGCGTTTAATCCATAAATTTTTATTTTCTTTCTAAACTTACTTTTACATAAATTATTATTTTCTTTCAAAAATTTACATTCTCTTTAACCAATTCTATTTTAAATTCCTATAAATCACCCTTTAAATTCAAAAGTTCCTTTAAACATTCATCATCCAATTATTTCACGTACAAATTATTCTGCAAATACGTATTTTTTTATTGTATTTCTGAAATTTTTTTCTCAAATTCACGTAATTGCTCTTTGTAAAGTTATTCTTTTCAGATCTTCACTCTAGAATTATTTTTTTATAATTTCATATTTTTTTAAAATTTCCAAATATTTATTATACTATATCGGAATCATTTCGAACTTTACTATGTCACTACACAAAAATTCTCACCCATCCCCCACACTTTCATCTTTTATATATATTGCAAAAGTTCCGCAGATATAACGAGTTTACCACAAACAATGACACACTAATCAGCCATTTGTAAATCAAATCGCATTCCAAATTATTGGCGGGAACCCACCACCTGTTTTGGAATCAGATAAGCAGTGAAACACTTTGATAGAGATTGAGATGTTATCAGCGTGCAGGTGGCCTACACTATACTCAACTGGTTTTTGCATAATAACAAAACTGGTAACATTGTACAACAAAGAAAATTTAATTTTAGGTCTCGGACAATATAGGTAACGTGCAAAAAAGATGAATATCACAAAAAGTACCCAGCTCTCTTTCTGACGTGATTGAAGCAATTTTCCAAATAAACGTTTTCTTATTTTTATCTTTTTTGAAATTCTGATTTCACTATCATAATCAGCATTTAAATCTGCATACATTAGCATTTTAAACTTTCAAATCAACGTGAAAACACGAAAATGGATCTTGATAGCCATCAGATTAAATTTCTTGATTTCAAAGTAGCAATATAAAATATTCAGAATATTATTTAATGCATTTGCAAAGCTTATTACGATTATCAGATTTTCAAAATAACTTAAAACGAAAATGTTATAAATTTTTATAGAGTTGACATTGTCGCCATTTTGAAACATTAGAACGATTTTTGCTGTTTAACGAACTTATTCAAGATATAAACATAATCGATTTTTATGTCAAGTTGAAATCAAATCGGCCCAAATTTACAGACGTTAATATGCTATAAAACACACACACACACACACACACACACACACACACACACACACACACACACACACACACATATATATATATATATATATATATATATATATATATATATATATATATATATATATATATATATACACCCTTGATTGTACAACAAGGGTGATTATAATATAAATTATAATATAATTTATATTATATTATATAATATAATATAATAACACACACAAATATATAACCCGTTGATCATATTACAATTATTTATGGTGGTTGTGGAAGAGGTCTATTTTTAATCTTTAAAAGATATAGGCCATTCGTTTTAATAATTTCATGAATTTAAAGCAAACAGGAATGTTTGTACACTTTACACAAATGAAGTAATAATAATAAAATTCGAAATGCAGTTTCATCACACAAAGAAACATTTTTAAACACTTTTTAAAGAATTTTTTTAATATTAGCGCTAAAATTTTCAATGAAATTCTCGCTAATTGTTTTCTTCTTAAGTATCCAAACATGACGTATATTTAGCTGTCGTCCTGTTTCTGGAATCATCGCAAACACCACAAGAAACACTATTTTTTTGAAAATCAGTTAAAAAGATTTTGTTTTTATATATAAATATTCATAACTCAAATATGTGTTCTAAATTAAATCATAAAATATTTAATCTAACCAAAGTTCTGTTTGTTTTTGTGTCGCGTGTGAAAAATATGTTTCTTTTTACATCGGTTTTTATTTATTTAATTTATTTTTAAAACAAATTTCTTAAATAATTGTAGCGAATTTGAAGTCAGAATTTTACTTGTCTGTACTAAATAGTAAAACAAAATCCCTGATCAAAGTTTATTTTTGGTTTTAAATTCTCTTCTATATCTAAAATCTTCTGTTTCAAATTTATTTCATTACTAAAGCTTGAGCAAACCTACTTTCAAACAGGGCATAATCTGATTTTGGTAAATTATCACCGTTATAAGTCCGTTTTGTATAGTTACTTAACAACTCTTATTATATGCTTACATAAATAAAAACTACACTTAAGGAAAATCTGACTACATCTTTAGTACCGATTTTCAAAAGAATTTTACCATAAAAAACTAAATTTATTTAAATTTTTTGAACGTGTTCAAAATAAAGAACAACTTCCAAACTCAGTATGTAATTATATTATTAATTTTATAATTTAAAGAAATATTAAAAATTGAAATATTTTTGTAATTATTTATATTTTGGAGAATTTTGGTTAATTCTTTTACTTTTTACAACGATATTTTGTGGTTTTAAGTGAAGGATTTATAATTTTACGACTTAGCGTTAAGCTAAATGGGCTTTATACAAAAACTGACACTCATTAGAAAACATAGAAGTCATCAAATTTAAATTACTTTAAAATAATATGTTTTGTGAAACTACCGGAATGGTTTCAACATTACGTCCATTGGCTAAACAGCTATTATACCGCTCATTGGGTAAAACCTGCTACTTCTTATTAATATCACAAAGCTGTATACACTAGACCAAACAGGGGATTACTCAACTAAATGTGAGTAATGTTACTATTCACTTTTGTGTGTCCTATTTTTGGGAACAAATATTAATGTAAATAGCTACATACTTTTAGAATCAGTGTATGTCCTAATGAATTGATTTTTAAAAATAATTTATTTATTCGGAATGTTTTTGTCGATAACTTTAAAAGTTTCTTTTACAAAATTTGACTTATAAAAAAATTTGGGCAACTTTTATTTTATAATTTTTAATAAAAGAAAAACCCCAATTAAATAATTTTCTAATCCAAATATAACATATCTTACTAACAGACGAACCATAATAATATCGTAATTCCTTAAAATAATCTTTACAATTTTTTTCAACAGACATACTACGGTAGAACGTGTTATAACTAAATGAACGTCTTATAAAATGTGTAGTAGAATCCAAGCATACACCATACAGCCTCCGTCTTGGATAACTTTGCGTTTTATTTACGTTGGATTCCGTTGCATCAATTATCAATGCGGAGAACTGCATCAGCGAAAAGGAAAATTATATGTGTTCTGTCTTAGTTCGAATTACCTTTAATGAAGAGGTCCTAGTACTGTAAAATGTATATACGAAATATTTGACGTGATAACCGAGTATAACGATATTTGCTATCCCTACAACCAGGATTTTGACATTAATGATAGGTTTATGGCCAGACTTATGGCAAAGTTACATCCGAATTAACTTAATTTCCGAGATCATTAAAACTAAGTTCGACTGTATTTATATTGTTGAAATAAAATAACAGAACTCGAATAATGCAAGAGAATAGGTAAACTCTGACGTTATTTTCCTTCATTAACCTTCAAACAGTAATGCTCATCACTGATTCTAAATTGAGACTCGTCCAAGGTTTGGATCTTCATTGCATTTACATAATGTGCCTTCAGGACGTACTCTAACGAGTCCAAGAAACATGGATGGACATTGACTGGCCCAGAAAGCTTTCCTTCGAAAAGTCCGACAAACGTCAACTTACAGCCTACTCCACCATTTAGAAACACAAATCTCGGCCGTCATTAGAATAGAGATAAGTTTTAAACCGATTGAATTAATTGGCTTACAGCTGTCTGGACGTTAGACATTATTCAGGGTGGGCAAGTCGTTCTCTACAGTCTCGGTATGATTATCGTGCCTATTTTAACTCAGCGTTAAAGTCTTTTGATTACGCTATAAGTAGGCGAAGGTTTTTTTCAAATTAGATTTCTTACGTAATACATTTTGAATAGTAAAAACGGACGTTTCAGACAGATATTGAGGAAAATAAGTGTCGAAACATATGCAATGAAATTTAATAAATTATTTTAGAAAAACAAATTGACCTTAGTGACATTATTTTAAAAATAACCTAATTTAAGTTTTAAATAAATGAGTTAAAAAAACTGTTTCCAGAAGTATAAAATATTATTATATTCTTCACTTATATACTAAATATCGTTATTTTAATATTTGTATAAATAATGTTTATCTGTTTATTAGATTGGAAGTAAAGAAATTGTAAGAAACATTATTACATCACGCTTCGCTGTTCCTTACATAGTAAAAACGAATTAAAAACAGCTCTATGAAATCTCAATAAGAAAATAATTGTATGTGGAAATTAAATCATTTTGTTATTACATTGTATTTTCAATGTAACTGGATAATTAATACTTTAAATCATTAATATTATTTATTAAATTATAAAGTTTGTATTAAACATTTCCAAGCTGTTAAAAAAATCACTTTGAGTGTCTGAATCAAACTTCTTCTTCTGCAAGACACAGACACACATACACACAAGTTATATGATATTATAATGTACACACATTATATATATATATATATATATATATATATTCAAAACGTGATCAACATGTCAGATTCAATAGCTTGTTTTCAAATGAAATTTGATAAACATTTTTATTTTATGGTTTAGTTGTATAAGTTATATCAGCATTTTACTCTTACAGGCTACGTCATCATTTTAATGTTTTTTAACAACTACCGTTCAACCTTAATTAACACAACCCTAACGCACTTACAAATAATAACACAAAACTGTTATAATTAAACAAACGCCAGATTCGAAAATTGTCCATCATCCAAGACCAGTCTGCATTCAACCACTATCCCGCGTGACAAATTTGTTTTCCTTTATCGAGTAGCGAAGACAAAATTCCGATCGGAACGAACAATAAAGGTCAAGAAACTGTGTTAACAGTTGATAAAATCAACCTTATTTACCCTAATTACATAACACGGGTGAATAACTGCCAAATTATCATAAGTTTCCGCTCCATCGGATTTTGTACAGTCAGCTTGTAAAGTTACCAATTTGGATTATCCGTGAGTAAACCTTTCGCAGAAGATTACTAGTAAAGGGCCCGGAATAGACTGTACGTTTGTTTTAGGATATACTACATATTTTACCTCTAAGTTAAACTGCTACTCTATAACAAGTACATAAAACTTTGGAGGAAATATCGTGTTTAAGATTCTATTGGTTGTATCAGTTTTCTGGATAGTTAAGTCCCAAAACATGTTTTTTATTTGGATCTTAGTGCCTGTAAGTAGCTACAACGACTTGATCGATTTTAATAAAATGTGGCAAATAGTTTGTGAATAGCTAAATCTTTCTATCAAACAATTCATAAAAATATACAAAATGGAACTTTTTGATCGATTTTTGAGCTTAATGTTTATACTATAGCGTTGATAATAAAAATAAGTGATCCGATTTCATTGGAAAGGTAAAGCTCACAGCAGTAACTTATCGAACTTACGACCTTCAGATGCACAAGTTCGGAGATGTTGCAGACCGACCGGTGATTTAGTTAGCTTGAACCAGACAGTCTTCATATTTTTGTTATTTAATGATGGAATATTTAGCATTAGTTTTTAATCGGAAACTTGCCTTCATCAACAACTAACAACATTTCTTGTACGTCGCTCAACCTTTTGCAGTGTGCAGAAAAGTACTTAGGGGACGTTTCAAAAAGGTATAAGCAGTACAGACCGAGAGATTTGTTCTGAGTGCATAGTCTAGTGCTCGTCCTGGCCATATAGACGACACAGAATTCACCCCATCTCCATTCTTGTTAATGGAATGGATATCATATTCCATTCGAAATACACATCATATTTATGATATGTAAGTGCGTGTACATTTAGTGGTACGCTAGTACTTCGTCTAAAAATGATTAATGCTAATTTACAAAGACAAGAAAAAAGTATGTATTCTCAGTTTTTTATTAAATAGCATGTTTTTGAAAAAGGTTTAAGTAATACATTTGGTAACGCTTCAGACTTATTTACAGTTACATTCATAGCTGCTTCGTCGCTGTTTGATCACGCTTGACTGCTTCATTAGTGCTTTATTACTGCATCATCACTTCTTTATCGTTGCTTTATTGCTGCTTATCACTACTTCATTATTACTTCAACACTGCATGATATCTGCTTCATCACTACTTTATCGCTGTTTTATCACGCTAATGACTGCTTCATCACTGCTTTATCGTTACTTCATCGCCACTTATCAGTGCTTCATCACTGCTTTACCGCTGCATTGTTATTGCTTCATCACTGCTTTATTCCATTGCTGCTTTACCTCTGCTTTATCGCTGCTTCATTACTACATCATCACTGCGTCATCGCTGTTTCATCACTGCTTCGGCACTGCTTCATCGCTGCTATAGTCAAGTTTCTTTTCTTCAAAAGATTCTTGATAAACTGTAAACACGTAAAGACCGTTGTCCCACAAATGCATCAAATTATCTTTTATGGTTTTCAAATGACGTCATTTTCAAAATGAAGAACGAATCTGGATGCAATTATCAGCAACATTCTCCAGTGTTAATTGGCTTTTAAGAAGATAAATATATCCTCTTGCGAATATTCATCGCCCAGCTCTTATCAGCATCAATCTCGCTACTAAAATACGCAAGCTGTATTTCTAAGTCAGAGTGGAATATTTATGCTAATTCAAGACGTACAGATAACAATAGACTTCCGGAGAATCGCCTAAAAACCGAATAAAAGGTTTCCATTTGTAAATTTACATTTGTTATTTTTTTTTGTAAATAACTGTTATATTCGACTAATCTTATCGCATAATGAACCCACATTATGTTAGGCCGTGTTGTTTTGTTTTCTTCATAATCTCGCTATGAATTGTTTTTGGAGTTGCAAGATTAGATCTAGTGTTTTTAGTGAATAATTTTACGCCGCCTGTCTATTTTGTGCTGACGATTTTACGGTCAAAACAGGTGGGATAATATTGCTGTTGCGAATGGTTCACCACTGATAAAGAAGGCTAATGTGTCATGCTATGTACCGATGTTTTTGTCTAACAAATTGTGACAAGTGTTCAGCTTTTAATAGATATTTTTTAATAAATATCGGAGTCTCGGTGGTCGATGTGGTTAAAACACCGGTCAGTCTGCTGCGTCTCTCAATTGCGCACCTTAAGCTTCTTACAACTGGTAAACTCCCACTCAACCTTAGCCTTAGCCTCTTTGTGGGCGGACACAATTTCCCTAGCTACTTATATTCCATTGAATAATAATATAAATAGAATGAGCGGGAGAGTTAAGAGTAAGGGGAATATTAAACGGCAATCAGCAGAGCAGGCAGGCTCTCAACAATGAATTGGGAAATCACCAATTAGAAGTGGAGAATTACAAACTTCTAATCCTTGAATCTCCTCGAAATCCTAGACCATATGAACTGTAGAAGACGCTGTAACTGAGCATCTCAAGTACACAGAAAGGGTTTTTTGTTATTTTAAGGCTTAAAGCACAATGAGGCTATTATCGTCACCCTAAATGTACGTGTGAGACTAAAGTGTTAAAGTCGTAAGTATAGTGTTGTTAGTGTAAGAATTTGTAATACTCGGGTACCGCGAGGGACGTCTAAATCCTCTCAATACATGCACCCCCTGCGGGGAACATAGAAACGGGGCGCAGTAGACCTATAAGGTCGCTATGCAATAGTAACCCTAAAAAGGCAAAAGAACTTTAGGCAAAAAAAATACTTTGAAAATTCTTTTATGAGAAAATCAAATAAAAATTCTGTTAGGCTTAGGATTTGCCTTAGTAATAAAATATATTAAAATAATAACAGAATAAATGGACTGTATTGGAGAGAATAATGCACTTTCATCTTGTGCCAAATCCATTTCTTTTTGTTTAAGGGCATTCAACTAGTCTGTCTTACATCATACACCAGGTAACAAGAAATATCAACAATTATTAAAATAACCAGGGAGCCAGTGCGAAATTTCGCACTGTGAAAGTTTTAAGTAAACACAGCCTTTTGAATAAGTATTTCATTTTCTTTAATGGAACAAACACGTTAGTTACCCTTGAAAACGTTAATACAATTGTACTTGAGAAAAGACAACATTTGGTAAATACAATCCTGCTCGTTGAAGTGTTTGTCCCTGCGACTTGTTTACAGTGATAACAAACGCATTTGAAGAGGTAACTGTCGTTTAGTCAATTGAAAAGGCCTGCTTGATAACCTCTAACTGTATTTTGATATTTTAATTGTACTGTTTTAATGATGTCCATATTAACAATAGATAAATGCACGATAGAAGGAAAAATCACAAATATATTTGTGTAAAAACAGAGTCCAAAACATGTATTTGGTATTCGAAATGAATTATATGCTTGTACAACGAGCAGGGATAGGGGACTGTCAGTAGGGACACATAACCTATAAGTTTAATGACTTTTAAGTAAACATTGAAACTGCTCTAAGCACGTTATGTAAAAAAGAAGCATTTTTAATGGGATTGTCTACTTGTGATTAATAAGTTCGCTTCGTAAAATATACAAAATATTGTCTGATTTGTGATGTCACGCATCCATTATGCCGTTTTGCCTATGACAGTTAAAAGTGTCTTTTATGTTAAATTTTCTGCAAACAGTAGGTTTTACTTTAAAAAAGTGATATAGCGATCTGGATCAATGCTCATTTCGAAGTCCCGGGTCTGTGTCTTATAATAATGATAACTTCTCCTATAGTTCGTTTTCCAATGGAAATTCACTAATTATATTTCCCATTTTTTCCAATAACTTTGTTTTCTTTTGACTTAGACGTAAAATGGAAGCAAAATCGTTTTACAATGTCAGAAGCCGGTTAAAAAATCTTTCTAAAGATTATGCCTGCACGAATAGCACGTGATGAGAAAAAGGAATGTTGATTCGAGACATAATATATATTCTGTAATAAAATATCTAAGGAAGCTGCTTACCAAAATATATTTAAATATATTCTACATTAGCCACAACAAAAAGGCTTCCATGTAGTTACAAATTCATCGAAATCCGCCTACTGGTTGTCAACCTGTCAATACATACCAGCCACGGTTCCACTTACCATAGACATCTGTTCTAAACGTAACCATAACCCATAATTTAAGCGGTATTAAAAGTTTATTATTGCGTAGAGTGCAGCACAGTAGCCGTCAATAAGTTGACAGCTCGGAACAGTGTAATACAACTCATTATAGCGCGACCAAACCGGTCGACCGAAAATAACGAGTTCGGCCCAGCTGATGTGATCTTTGGTATTCATGGTGTGAGAAACTTGACTAGGTGAGTACGCGGGTATTTGTGATCTTTGGAATCCATGGTTTGAGTGATTCGGTGAGGTGTGTCTGATTCGGTACGTGTGAACTTTATTAAACGAGATGCGTAAATCAGTGATAAGTAAGTTGTGCAGATTGTATTTATCCGTGGTGTGAGTAACTGCACAAGGTTTGTGCAACTGTTATAATATTCCTATATTTATGATCTTTATACCACGGTGCGAATTATTTAACAAAGTGTGCTTAAATTGCGTTTATATCACGATCTGAGATTTCTGGTATGCATTATGTCTAACTGAACAAAGTTTGTGGAGCTGTTTTTGGTATGTTTTTATACAGTAAGCTGTTTATCAGCTGATTCATCATTTTATGCAACCCAGGGGGATGTAGACTAGCTGCACCTATTGAGAGGATTTAGACGTCTCTTGCGGTACCCGAGTCTAACACACACTTATACTTACAACATTGCACTTAAGACTTTAACACTTTACACTCACACTTACATTTAGGGAGGTGATAATAGCCACAATGTGCTTTTCACCTTAAAATAGCAAAAAAATCATTTTTTTCATACTTTGGGTATTGTTATTATGATTTATAATACTTATTATAATATTATTATTATAATACTTATTATAAAGCTTATGATTTTGCTTTGATTAGAATTAAGACTGTCCATATTTGATTCGTTCGAAAATAATGTTTGTAATTTAACCTTAATAGGCCTATACATATCTTGCGTTACCACAATGTTGTATAGACTCGAACTTTATCTAGCATTTTAGAACTGTAATGCTGCCTGATTATGTTGTAGGTGATAAATATTCGTGTAAATTGGTGTAAAATGGCTTTTAAGTGTAGGCCTACCTCTTAATTTTTTACACTTACGTATTTTTTCTTTACTTTCATGTAATTTTTACACTTCATTCAGAAAGGACTTCATTAAGTTGAAATGTGGCGCGCACGCACACATTCACACTATGCACATTATATACACTTAAGTACTTATTTCTGAAGCAAAAATAAAATCTGCAAAAAATATAAAAACAGATATTATTTTTAAAATTGTCTGGTAAGTACTCTTTCGTTTCACTAACGAAAGAATTCATGTTCAATTTCAACAAGAGCGCTCGATTGTTACTCAAAATTAAACAGTTTCGATTCACTGTATACGTGACTACTTCATGTTTGATATCGTAGTGCTAATCACATTATAACCCCCGTTATAAAAGTTATAAACATTATAAAATTTGTTTAATAGACCTATAATTTCATTAACTTTTCTGAAATGAAGTTAAGTATTGATTATTTACAAAGCATTTTCTTTCAAAATTAGTGGTACTTGAAATTTGTACACAGATTATCATTTCGATTTTTTTAATTTTTACTTTGTACTTTCGGTGGGTATGTGAGTGCATGAGTGCAGTGTTTCATCATAAGACGCAACCGTTGCCCGGGGGCATAATCTTTAGACGCACCCAGTGGATTAGCTTTCCAATTTATTATGCATTCGCACATGTATGTCAGAGCGAAGCAAGCGTAACTAATCGTGGCCTCTTGCAATCATCGATTATTGACTTCAGATCGATGACGGATTTAACAAAAATATGTAAAACATACAAAGCGGGTTCAACATATTATACAATGCATAAATAAGAAAATTACACAATGAAATATTAAATTAATTATAAGAAACCTGTGAAATAACTGGCACACTCATCACTAATTGAATGATAGAGCTTTAAGGAATCGTAATTGAATAACTTTGATTTATTTTCATTTGAGGTATATGACCGAAATACAAACAAAAGATTTAAGAAATTGTTACTTAATGAAAAACAAAATGCACAAACAAATATTATACCTGAAAAATGTCTCACTTACAAAACATTTCATACATTTTCCATTTCACTGTGTTTTGCTACTGTTTTCAACGTTTTTTAAACTAACAATGAAGTGCAAGTATGTCTAAATTAAATGATGAAATTATAACAAAATCTTTGAAGAATCGTTTAAACAATCACTTTCAGAAACTGTCGACGAAACTAGAACGCTTTTAAAGTGCTGCGAACACGAATCACTTTGTAGCCAATTAAGAAAACATAAATGTATTTATGATTTGAGACTAAAATCTTGTAAATAATATCCCAGTATTATTATTGTTCAACCAGTCACGCCCCAGTTGTTGTAGACGGTGTAAATCAAAATATTATTTTACTAATAGTTAGATACAAAACAATATAGGCCTACTAGTTCCATAAGAATTGCTCCATTATATTGTCTCTGAATACACTGGTTTAATGTTTCATTGTTCTTTATCTTAATTCACTTGTTCATGAACAGTTGCTTTATTGTTCTTTCTTAATGCACGTGTTTTATTTATACTTTTTTAATATTTAACTCATTCAACTATCTACTGCCGCAGGGGGTTGCAGCCTAACTGCACGCATTGAGAGGGTTTAGATATCCCTCGTGATACCCGAGTCTAACACACACTTACATTTACAACACTACACTTACGGCTTTAACACTTTACACTCACACTTACACTTAGGGAGGCGATAATAGCGATGATAGATACAAAAAATTAAACTCTCTACTTATTACAAAGTCGCATAAGCTGATTGATTGTTCCCTCACTTATTGTATTAATTTATTTAATCACTTAAACGGTTAGTAAGTAAAACCAAAGACTAATTAATAAATTCGTACGATTGTCCGTCTGTCGTACTTTTTACTCCTAAATATGTGACCGATCTTTATGAATATTGGCGAAAATAGTTTTTTTAGCCACCCGAATTCAGGATAAACAGACGGTTACAAGAAAAGATACCTTGGAGTAGATATGGAGCAAAATCTTAAATTTATTAACTAGAAATAATATTGATTATGAATAGTGGTTTTATAACGAGTTTATACATAGATGCATGACTTCTTTTAAAAGTTCAAGTTTTCGTAGAACTCCCAAACACGTTATGTGGACAAATCTCAAAAAATGTATGAACCTAATTTTCAACAAAACAAAAACGGATTTTTCAGGATGTCAGCTAATCCATTTTTGTTAATTAACCGAGCGCAGCGAATTATTTGGCATTTTTTGTTACGCAGTTTTGGCCAAACGCAATGATTGTTTTGAAATTTTTTACGAAGTTACCATGTGTAAAGCTCAGACGACGTATGTGTAAGATTTTTTCCCAATTCACCCCCATTTAAAAATGGCGGCCTCTGATTCAATAATGACGATTATGTGTGCTGCGTATTTTTTGTAATACTGGCTAAACTGCAAGACCAATCATATTTTTTACCGCCTCGTGGACGAATAGTACAAAATTTCCAATAAAGTTAGTTCAGTAACATTTTCTCTAAATATTACTTAAATAACGGAAAAGGTTACGAACGCATCAGAGCTCTCCGTAGAGCGGTTGCCAGGCAATTAACTACGAATGTACTGTGAGATATATTGTTCGACTTGATGACTAATAAAATGACGCGTTATCATGTTGAAATATTAATCCTGCAAGAACCTGTGAGATGGAAAAGTTCTGAAGTATGAGAATGCAGTTTACTGTACGAACAAAACCGATTTGATGTCGCTATTTTTGTGCAGCCCCAAACAAGTATTGACTTTCGTTGGGTCTTTTTCGTAAATTTTGTTTCTAACTTTTCCGCAAATGTGACGTTACATCTTCATTATGCATTTATTATTTTATTTATTTAGGAAAAGCTTAACGGACCGATGTTACAGTAACAATTAACTGAAACTTAATCCACGTCTGCCAATCCGAGCGAACGAGTGATGCAAAGAAGAAGGATTCTGGCTTCTAAAGGCTCTAAGATTGATGACCCGCACAGTTCAGCCTTGGTCGCCCATAACTCAGCAGGGCGCTTACATAAAGTGTTCTGCTGTCTCTGATGACTTAGGCTACACCTGGGAAGTAAATTTCAGACATAAGGACGCTAAACGATCTGTTACGACCAGTTAGAGGCGTTGTTGCCTCTGTGATGGTTAGTTGTCAAGTAAATGTAACTCATAATTTGCAAATGGATCTGCGATGAACGTCTTCAAATGCCTAATGCTACTTTATTTCTCCATGACTGTAAGAATTCTGTGCGGAATCTCCTACAAAGCTGACGGTCGTAACCGGGTCTGCAGTAATAAAAAGAGTCTTTGCGTCCATCTTTTATTTATTTGTATTTTGCCTAACGTCCATATTTATGCCATTTACACTAGAAAAGGGATCGACGTGAACAGAGTAAAACTTCCGACAGTAACTACAGTCTTGAACCTACGAACTTGATATCGCTCCTTTTCTACCAAGTCCATCTGCCATTTCATTTCCCACCATTCCATATTGAACTGGTACAAAATCAATTGAACCGATTGGTGACGTGATTCAAAATGTTGCCGTCCTTTTTTTGCAACCCTTTCGGTCGGTGAGCTCGTTGCCATAATCTCAGACTTAGCCTACTGTTGCTGCAGATGAAACTTTTGTTAAAGATATTTTGTTTCCTTCATCGACAGAGCGTAAAACTCGGCTTGACAAATGAACACATATCGCCCGAGTGAGATGGTTCATTTCAACGGTAGGTGTTTGCAAGTAATTCTAGCACCCGATCGTCCATTCATGAGCTTTCGTCAGTGTAGAATACAATACTATTGTCAGGGATTAAAATTATAATATAGGCTAATAGTAAAAGGAGTAATAAAGAAAGGAACGAATAATATACAACAACGTGCAGCAAAACGTTGACCAGTTTTGTATCGCCTTTTTATAAACAATGTTAGAAATGACAAACAATCAATTTTTGTCAAGTGTTCCTTCTATAGCAACTTTTACATTTGCGGAAGAACTAACTCTTGAAAAGCAACGTACGATCGTATCTTTAATACAGTACTTGTATTTTAGGATTACTGTACGTATCGTTGCAGAATTATGTAGGCCTACTATTACATTGTTAACATGAGCTTCTGTTAAAGTAGACGTTAACAGAATTTAATATGTGTATGACTTGTTATTAAAATAATATCTTTTATTATATTTAAGTTATTTAATTAATACAATTGGTTTTATTTTGTTCTACTTTCTCTTTTAAAACTGTAGCTTATAAAATAAATGATTGCATTATAACATTGTACCTTACTGAAATATTTACAAATGAAACCTATTATACCAAAATTTTACGTTACACACAGAAAACCTGAATTTTTTATTTAATAATAGATCTGACCTAGATTTCCTTATCGATTCTATTATCAAAACTAATTCGATCAATAATTCTTAAAGTTTTGGATACAGTAATAATTTAAATATTACTTTCAACAATGTTTTTTTTAGCAATCAGCTGTTTTGTAAACATGATGATTTAATTTGGTTTTATTTTACCGCAAAGGAGAAGAATAACGGTCTTCCGGAAAATCTTTAGATACCCCACATATGTAGCTTCAATAATTCAGGTCCTTATTTTTTTTTTAACCGATAAGGAATAATATATGAAAGATAACAATACCATATCGCTTACTAACAATATATCAATATAATTAGTCTTGTAATAATACGTTATGTTATATCTGCAGTGAAATTTTGTTCAATTTGTTCGCTGAAGTATCGATATATTGTGTTTAGTTCACCCTGTCGAAGTTTTCTCATAAAAGATATCAGACGTTATTAAGTAATTTATACAAAACGATTAAATACATTAAAGGAAATCCCCCTTAAAAGGTATTACAGGTACTTAAAAGAAATGAATAAAATAAATCCACCGTATACTTTAACAAAGTAAAGTAGAAAGATGCAAGTTTCGGCGGCCCATAACTCTGTTGTCGCCCGGAGCCAGGGCGGATGCAGAAGACATCAACCTGTTCACGTTAGGTTAGGACTTGTTGCAAACATCACCGTGTGTAATTGGCTCATTATACACTTCTAAATGCGAAATAAATAACACGATCTGCACAGACACGATGTGGGTTTGCTTTAGGAATATCGTGTTTTTTTTATTTATTTCAACACTTAGTGAAACAATGGCCCTGTGTTTCGGAGTGACCTTCAGTTAAGGAGTCGTTTCCTGTTCCCAAATCGAAGACATTTTCTCGTTGCAGACGATACGAAACAAGTGTAATAAATAAATAATCGCACATGTTTGGCTGACGTGATGGAAATGAATTTACAAAAATTAATATCATATAGAAACACTTTTTGGTAAGCGAGACAATTGAAATAATTGCGACACATTGCTGTATCTGACTTGATAGAAGCAAATTTCCAAAAGTACTTTCTTTTGTCTTAAACTTTTTAAAATTCTGACTTAAAAAAAAGCTTTAAAATTATATTGCTAAGAAACTCTGACCCTCGAGAAAGGTTTTTTTAATTTAAACTGATTTTGAAATTTAAAAATTCTTACTTATGCAGTTTTAAAAGCTAAATACAATGGTAAAATTAAATTTTCAAAATTTAAAACTTTCAAAAAAATATAAATTATAATTATAAATTTATAATTTATAATTAAAATCTATAATTTATATATATATATATATATATATATATATATATATATGTGTGTGTGTGTGTGTGTGTGTGTGTGTGTGTGTGTGTGTGTGTGTGTGTGTGTGTGTGTGTGTGTGTGTGTGTGTGTGTGTGTGTGTGTGTGTGTGTGTGTGTGTGTGTGTGTGTGTGTGTGTGTGTGTGTGTGTGTGTATGTATATAACGATTCCTCATTGCTCAGAGGTCCCGGTTCTGGGTCTTACAATGATGGTTGCTCCAAAGCTCATTTTAACATGCATCATGTTTTAGGGTTGATGGTTATGATTTTGCGCGTCGCGTCATGCGAGTGCACAAATTTATATTGGTAGTTACAGTAAAAGATCAGTTGTTTTATATTAATTTGTAGTGATGAGCTGATTTCGTTGAACAGCTGATAGGTCATAATAAGTTTCAGGTTATGTTGTTAAGAACTAGCTATGTTAATTTGTCGTGTTTTGAACAAATTATCGTAATTAAAATAAAAATAAAGGAAAAGCATGATACATGAATTTTATTTTTGGTTGAATAACAGAATTTTTCTAATATAAAGTCGCTTACAAAACTATAATAAATCCTAATTGTGGTTCGGTTTTTTTTCCTTTACGAAAATTTGAATTTTTTAATTGAACCAGATTTTAATGAAAACGTCTACAAGCGTAAAAGAAAAGTAATTATTTTTATGAACTTTACCTTTATACATGGAAATAATATTTACGGGAAAAGAACTGGTTTAAGCTATTAGCAAAATTTATTTGTATACCTTCCAGCAACAAAAATGCCAAACTTTAGAATACAGTTTTTGTTTCCGGATAGGATAAACACAATTTAGGGTCGAATATAGTACAAAGCTATTAATGATTCAGCATATGCTGTCTAATTATAACTCCATCTCGGATGACTGCCAGACAAAAATTAATAACTATTCGCAAACAATAAAATAGTAACCCAATTCTTTCTCACAACCGCCAATGAGGACTGTACATTTAATGGGACTGTACAGAGTTGCGATGACACTAATGGGGACCTATCTTCCAGTGCCATCTCGAGGATTTTATCAGGACATTCCAGTCAATGTCTCTTAAGACACCTGGCTGATCACTACACATAGATTAACTTTTCAGCTGAAGGTAATTGTCCTGTAAGGATGCTCAGGATGCCTTCAATGGTAACGGATTTAGGTCGAAGCTTTGAAGGGTACAAGAGCGTCGTGGCTACAGGAGGCTTTGGATCAGCTGATTGTTCTCAACGTCGAAGGGCTTGTACAGAAGATATTTATAATGGACAGGCTGTGGTACGGAAATAAGGCCACTATATACAGTTAGGCAAGTTTCCTGAATTACCGAAGGTAAAAAGTTTAAAATTGCTTCTTGCAGAACTTCTGTTTATAACAATGCACCTGAAGATATTTCTAGACGTAAAACAATATTTTTTTAAAAAATTAAAGAGGAAAATTATTATTTATTTAAATTAATTATTACTTAATTAATACTATAAATAATTTTTATTAATTTTATAAAATTTATTAATTTTATAAAATTAATTAATTTTATTATAATTTTTACAAATTAATAATAATAATAATTACTATTATTATAAATTCTACCATTTAAATAAGGTTACTGAATAAAACATTAAACTTTGTGAAAAACATATTTTAAACAATTATAATTTGTTCAGTGTAATTTTTGTAAATAAAGTTGCAGCATAAGTTGAAAGCATAAGTAGTCTTTCAACTACTTTAACGCGCGATTAGAAAGGTAAAAAAAGATTTTTAAAAACAAAAAAATGATTCTTTTGTATAAACTCGGCTAAGCTAATACGAATGAAAGTTTGACTATTGTCTAATATTATTCAACACTATTAGCGAGACAGCTGCGTGCCAGTTTATACTGTAACGAACATGTGTAGTGTTTGCACATCTGAGTAACTTGTTTAAATTTATTTTTATTCAATTTAAAAACGAATGTTCAGCTATAAAAGAACGTATATTTCGTCAGTGTAATTTGTAATCAACGTAAAATTCATGCATATTTTAGCTTAAATAATTCTCTTTTTTTAACATAGCGTTAATAAATAAATTGTATACATAACTACGCAATCAAGTGTCAACCATTTTACACTCTGTTATTTAAATTACTCTGTTTGTTGTATGTAAGGATCGATTATTTTAAACGGGTTTTTTCAACACTTTCTCTAATCGAATAGAACCGAAACTTTGCATTAATGCAATGATAATGAAATTTGAAATCATTAACCATTATACATTTAACAATTATTTACAATAACAAAGTAATGCATTGAATATTGAATTCAAACCTACGCGGATAGAATACAAATCTTTAACATATACGTTGTATTCATGTTAAATTATCGATATAAATTTATCAATATAAATCTCACAATACATTCAAAATAATTTCGTGGCAGGTCTAAATAGATTTTACGAAAGGTTAAAAAGTAAAAAAAAAATATATTAAATTTAAGATATTTTATTTTACGCATTATTATTGTATAATGTAGTAGTTTTTAAAACCGTAAAAATACGCTTTCTTTTAAATATTCAAATGGATTAAACAGTAGGAAATAAACTGTTATCTGAACATTAACTAAAAAAAGAAAATATTTCTTTTCTAAACTGGATCTGAGAACCTGTGTAATTTGAAGTTATTAAGACTAACGTAAAAAGCGTGGAGAGTTTACCATAATACCTTATCATAAATACTCTTATCTAAGAAATGAATACGTGCACTAAGCCTTTTATAATCTTAATAACTTTATATTACCCAAATCAACAAATCCCGGTTAGTAAACAATATTTTCTCTTGTAGTACATTTTGAAATATCAGCTTATTTTAAGCTTTTTGAACAAAATAACCCTTTTTAAATTTTATTAACATTATTTATTACAACTGACTTTATTGACAATCACCTAGTAATTTCTTATCTAGTTTTTCACAGTTGTTTGGGAAAATCCCTGTTAAATGATGCTATGCCATCACTAGGGCCCAGATCTTAATTTAAATAACTATTTTGCCTTTTCCTGTATCTATTAACGATTTTTTTAATTTTTAAAGGAAAAAGTGAAAATCGGCCAGTATATAAAACTGTTTTTAGTATTTTAATAAAGCTTTATTAATATATTCATTTACAAATCAATTTAGCAAAATTCGAAATAAATGAGAGTGTTAAAATTGAAAAAAAGTTTTTTTTCCAAAGCGGCCCAATAGATTTAGTTGAAATTATGAATTTTATTCATGAACGAGTTGATCTATGATAAAGTAAAACAATTAATTTGAATAATTCTTTTCAAAAATGGCGGTAATTTAAAACTTATAAATGACAATAATTGATAACTAGTTTTTATTTTGTAAACATTAGAAGTTCTCTAGTTCACTTAAAGTGTCTATCGAATGATTGATACTATGGAACAAGCTATGGAAAACAATTTGTATTGGTGGTTATGCAGTGTTAAAAGTTGAACATGAATTATCATATTATATGGCAAAACTGCTTGCCGCTCTGTACAATGCTATTTTACTGATAAATTTTATTGAACTTTTTTTACAGTTTTGTCGTTCGACAGGAAATTAACTACAGTTATTTACATGTAACGATTTTATAAAACAAGTAATACTGTTGTTGCATTATTTTCATTTGAGAATTTAAATTGCCGAGATTTCTAAACGACTTATTCATTCAAGTTTATTTTTACAAATAAAATCTTTATATTGACAAGTAAGGTGCAAATTTTCAATTGACGCAGCCGCTCTAAAGATTTTATTAATCGCTGCACGCACCTCTCTCGCTGACGTGATGGTAACGAATTCCCAAAAGTATTTATTTTTATCCCGTCTCTTGTTGATATACTCATTTAAACATCACAATCTGTATTAAATCTTCATGTATTAGTGTTTAAAATTTTTATATTACATCGAAGTTACGGCAATGAACTTTGACGGGCGTCAGAATAAATTACTTAATTTCAACAGATTTTGAAAATTCAAAATGATAATTTGTACAGTTTTTAAGACATATTATTTTATGTGAAATCCTATTTTCAACGTAATATTTTAGAGAAAAGACTTTTGATTTTTTTAAAATTTGAAATGGCAGCCGTTTTTGACCAAAATTGCCAACGTGAGCGTACATAACACTTCCATACACACATACGCGCGCGCGCGCGAAGACACACACACACACACACACACACACACACACACACACACACACACACACACACACACACACACACACACACACACACACACACACACACACACACACATATATATATATATATATATATATATATATATATATATATACACACACACATATATATACATATATATATATATATATATATATATATATATATATGTATTTTAATATATATATAGTTTTAGCGACGCCTTAAAAAGTGATCTAGAGGTCTGGGTCAGATCTCATTTCAAGGTCTACCTTCATGGCTTATTTTCAAATGGAAATTCGCTAATTAATTAGTATAATTATTATTAGCAAATTTATATTCAACAATGGGTATTTTAATCTCATGTCAGTAATATCCAGAGTTTTCCGATAATGTTAATTGAAATGTACACCAGCATGTAGGCGGTGGAATTTTAACCGTACTTTTGATCCGATTTTAAACTCAGTACAAAAAACCAAATTGATAATAAACTAAATTGATAAAATTGGTAAATAAAATTGATAAAATAAATTGATAAATTGATAACAGATTTGATAAATTTCTTTCTTCTTTTCGCTTTAAAACATTCTCCGACGTCTTCCGATACTAACTTTAAATTTCTCTTTCGTTCCATACATCTTGATTCATTCCCCTCTCTCTTACTTCTTTATCTCGAACTAAGACTCAGTTTTCCTCTTTTTTTTACGACCATTTAGTTTCCATTTTAGAATCTGTTTGGGAAGTAGATTTTCGTCCATTGTTTGACAAGGTAAAACCATCGAAGTTTTTTTGTCTTAATGTCGTTTACAATAGTGTGCTTAGCTTCCATGATTTTAAGGATTCTTAGAATTTTTTTGGGAAAAAATCTTTACCTAACTAAATCGGTAAGTTCATTTCAAAATGACTGTAAATCAAAGACTTAAAAAAATCCGATTTCGTTAAAATAATTAGCTTACAAATCTGCATAGGCCTAAACTAAATTTGCATTTTTAATTGAATTACCGAAAGTTTGACTTTTGGATATCGAAATGTTTTTCGTAGATGTTACTGTTATGTATTTTGTTCTGGACAGTTGGCTAGCCAAATTTTATGATTTGTTTATTTTAATCAACCTCACTTTACACTTGAGACGCGTACAGCGAGTTATCACGTCCAGGTTAGAGGTCGAGTAACAGGTTATCATTGCAATCGGAGGCAGCGAACATGTAATTATTAATGCATTAAGTCATATATTGTTGTTAAAAAAACATAGATCAGATACGATTGAGATGCACCTTCCCAGCATCTTTTTCACTGAATAAGAATTGTGAACATGAAAAATTTACTTTTAATTGGTCATAATACTTTTAAACCAATAATTATTTCAATCATATGCTGATTTAATTATTATAAAGTACATGTAGCGACGATACTTTAAAATGGTAATTACCGGTGAAAATAGAAATTAATTACTTTACTTAATATTAGGACAAGACACAATGGATAATTATTCATTCTTTAATAATTTTGCTATTCGGCATTATTCGGGTTTCCTCAGGTCACGTGATATTGTTTTCTGTTTTCAAAACTAATAGAAGTCTATCTATAACCAAAACCTTTAAATCATCAGGGTAAGAATTATTCATTGTAATAAACATCTGGTGTCCACGAAATGTGAGACAATCCTAACATATTTAAGAGTTAAACCTCTAGAACACACATTTATTTTGTTAATAGAATACTACTTACTGATGTTGAATGATATTGTTACTTTCTCCGTTAGGTCACGTGATGAATTAGTTAAAAATAATTAATTTTATTAAAACGATTCGCATGATACAAACGGAGTCAAGTTGATTTTCGTATTTTCAGTTGCAATTTGTAAATTTAAAACATTAATTTAAGCAAAAAGTCCTGATTTCATAAAATATTATTAAATTACCACCAATTTGAAATTATCAAACGGATTTCACTAAGTTATAAAGCTGTATAACCAATTAGCAGAAGAAAGTTTTGTGCCAGTAAGTTTAAATCAAATCGTACTAAAATTGTGAACATGAGAATGCCAAAATAAAAGCGGGCTCGCATAAGAACACACACACACACACACACACACACACACACACACACACACACACACACACACACACACACACACACACACACACACACACACACACACACACACACACACACACACACACACACACACACACACACACACACACACACACACACACACACACACACACACACACACACACACACACACACACACACACACACACACACACACACACACACACACACACACACACACACACACACACACACACACACACACACACACACACACACACACACACACACACACACACACACACACACACACACACACACACACACACACACACACACACACACACACACACACACACACACACACACACACACACACACACACACACACACACACACACACACACACACACACACACACACACACACACACACACACACATACACACAAGGATTTCAAAGTTACCTCTCTGAATTTTACCGGGCATGGTCCCGCATAAAATAACGGGTCCGTTAAAGCAGAATTTGAAGGGCTCCTTATTATATTATTAAATATGAGTTTTTTTAATGAAGTGTTAAAAATTGGTCACCATTGTCAGGTAGAATGGGTTTTGTTTTATCTATTTATTGGTTTTATCATCTGTTAAACATTAATTTTTACAGTTAATAAATATTTTTCAAAGTTGTTTTCTAATATGAATAAAAACGTTAACCCCAGGCCTAGGCGCAGCTCATTCCCGGGACTCTCAGGTGCACTTAGATCCTATTTTTTTGGGCTCATGGAAGACCGCTTTAGTAGTTCATTTTTCCGTAGAAATTCTCTAATTATTTTGGAGAAATATTTTGATTTTTTTCTTTAACGTGTACTACCAAAACATTTAACCAAAAATTCATTATAATTACTTTTTCACTCTTTCTGCTATTTTTAACTTACATGATGTGTTATATGATATGTCTATATATTACAAAGTTTTTAAACAATAAATAATGTATCTATTCATTTAAAACAATACAATCTAGAGACCATAAAATGTGCATCGATCCCAAATTTTTAGAACAAGTTTTCCGATATTGTTAATTGAAATATAAACCAGCATGTAGTCGATGGAATTTTATCCGTACTTTTGATCCGATTTTTAACTCAGTACGAAAAACCAAATTGATAATAAACTAAAT
Source organism: Callitettix versicolor (assembly GCA_022606455.1). Taxonomy (NCBI): domain Eukaryota; kingdom Metazoa; phylum Arthropoda; class Insecta; order Hemiptera; family Cercopidae; genus Callitettix; species Callitettix versicolor. The sequence goes on from CM040187.1 coordinate 31,232,565, forward strand.
TGATAAAATTGATAAATAAAATTGATAAAACAAATTGATAAAACTAAATTGATAAATTGATAATAGATTTGATACATTTCTTTCTTCTTTTCGGTTTAAAACCTTCTCCGACGTCTTCCGATACCAAGGTTCCATTTTCTCTGTCGTTCCATAGACAGATCAAATATATCTAATATATTTGCAATTTTTATATATACAAATATAACAATTTCATATTTGATAGACGATAATTTCATTAAACAAGTTCAATTAAAGTTACTTTCTGACCACATACTTAACATCTAAAAATTTGAACAATTACGTTATAATTATAATAAACCTAAACGCTAATACAGAACGAGTGTTTTAAGGATTATGATCGCTGTACATTTCATAAAACCGGGTGAGTCTGCTATCTTCCCAGAAACACGTTGTGTGCATGGTAAAGAATATAATTGAACACCGGCTCTGACCATCTGACCTGTGACCTTGGGAGAAAGCACACAAACATGGTTATTAAATCCAACCAAGGCGCCATTTTCTTTACTGTTTCATACTTTGTTGTATAAATCACAGACGTGTGTAAAATTAAAATGCAACTTGATTGACCGGTGTTGATGTTTGTAATTTATTTTGCTTAAAAAAATGTAGTTAAATGAAATATTTTAGAGGTATGGTAAACAAAATGTCTTGGTAAAGTTTCGGCTGTTTTTTATAAAACAAATACTGGGTGATTCATTAAGATCGCCGGATATTGCAAGCTACTGTTGTCATGGCAACAATTTATTAATATCTGTTTTAACACATTCAAGACGACGTTCGTCACTATGACGCACGCTGCAACTGCCAGTAAGGCGGGGGTGTGAAACCAGTAACGCACGCTCGTCTTCAAATTAGGCAGCATGTGCCACGAGTGACGCACACCTTTTCTTACTTCATGTTGGCTTATTTATAATGACGCCCATGTTTGAAGCCTAGAATTGTGTTTACGACCATTTTAAAGTATGCTAGAGTAACCTTAGTCGGATTAGATTTAGGTCTATTGTATTTTTTTTTTTTTTACTTGACCCTGGCACACCTTACAGGATAATAAGTTTAAATTAAATAGAAATGTTAGAGGCGTCATTTTAATTTTTTAACTTAATTATAAATTTAATGAAGTAATATTATATTTTGGCCAATTGATTTTTTTTTTCTTTATCTTGTTGATCTTTATTGGTAAACTAAAATGAAAACACATTCAAAATAATAACATATATTTTTTGACAATTATAACACTAAGACATCAAAAAAGAAATCATATAACTTATGGAGTCTTTTACTTGAAACTTTATGTGTGTACCGATCAATAACAGTGTGCCACCAGTGACGCACGGACATAACCTCTAAAATACATAGGTAGTATATTTTTTCCGGTTCAATATCACCCAAAACCGAAAAGTATAGACACTTTATATAAGAATTTCAAAGAAAAAATTACGCCTAAGTTGAGATTTCATGTTAAGTACCGTAACATGTTGCCTAAAAGTCTGTGACCTCTTATTTTGGGGGTATTTAAAATCACAAGTTTATCAAAATAATCCCAGAACAATACCATAACTAAAGGTCGAGTTTCGCCCAAATCGAGGAGATCACCTGTCTGTAGATTATGAGAAATTTCATTGATAGATTTACAAGATGCAGAGCAAATCATGGAGGACATATGTCAAGTGTAATTTTTCGTATGTATTTTTTTCATATGTAATGGCAACATATATCATTTGTATTGATGTTGAAATATATATATATATATATATATATATATATATATATATATATATATATATATAATGAAATAATATATAATATATGTGTGTGTGTGTGTGTGTGTGTGTGTGTGTGTGTGTGTGTGTGTGTGTGTGTGTGTGTGTGTGTGTGTGTATATACGTATTTTGACGATCTACAAAAGTATTTTTCCCACATCTCAGGCTACTTTAGAAAAAATTGTTCCGAAAAATCAATTTTAAGCTTAATTTATTATTTTTTAATGTAAAACTAACAAAATTACAGTTTAAAATTTATTTTTTCATACAATTTTTCTTCCACTGTTCATCTCGAAGGATCTTTTTCTATAGTTTGTTGCAAGACCCACGACAGCTAAATGTATTACTGTGTACCGTCCATCCAACAAACATTATCTGTGATGGGTTTCAGAAGCTTGTGCTGTGTGTTATGGTCAAAATTCTCTTCTGTTTTCTGGACTCCAAAATTTCTCCTTCTCTTGGAGTTTCGTAAAAATACAAGTAAAACAATTACCAACAGAAACGACAGTGTGAGTCCCACCTGATAGAGAGGTTCATCGTATCCACCTGACTAACCGAATTAGCATTTTAGTCAGCGCATTGGGTGATTCTAAAAGAAAGCGTTTACCAAGTCGTTGACACCATCGATTGGCGTGTCCTTTCATAGTTCATTCTATCACCGTGCGACAGACCCAGTGAGGTAGGTAGCAGCAATTCCAGTACCAAAACTAAACTTATGGAAGACTGTATCTACAAATATTTAGTTTACGTAACTCTAGAGCGGCCTGGTATCTCAGAACCAATTAAACAGACTTTTTTAAAATTTTTGTAATTTCATAAGAAATGTTTATCCCATTAGGTTTTTTCTCATAACGAAAATCTAAAAATATGGTATTTTTTATGCGTAGATTATAAACTTTTACGTTTTCTGACAACTTTCACTCAAATCAGCAAATATTTCAGTTAGAAGTTGGGAATAATTTTATTTCATTCACCAAGCTAGTAAATTTAATTATCTTCAAAATTGTTGTGATTATTAAATCTTAAATTAAAAAAATACATAGTAACTGAAATATAAATCGCTAACATTAAGATATCTTCGTTTATTAAGATATTTTCGTGCATACACTTTAAATAATTTATGTTCATCTATCTGACATAAATAATAATAATTTATTGAATATAAAATACACTTGTTGGAATATCGTGACTAGATTGAAAGCAGTGTTGATAGATAATTGCCAATCAAATTGGTTTTTAGTATCCGTCGTTGAAAGGTATAAAGTCTATTTTCTTAAACATTAAAAGTTTCATTTTGATTTAATGCTTCAGGGAAGTGATATTAAAAATGAAATTAAACTATTCAGTGTTTTGGATTGTTTTTCTATAGATTGTAGGTCCGTTAATCATGGATGAATAACCGTTTAAAAAAAGTCAACACAAGTCGGTTAATAATGTTCATTAAAATTATTTTGGTACTTTTGGGATATAATTAAAATACATTAATTTTTTATGTATATGAAAAGAAAACATTATATTTTAGAGCACAAGAACTGGATAATAAAAAAAACAGTTTTACTTAATTCTTTAAGTATTCTGCATAAATCAGACGATGGAATGATTTATAGCGTATTAAAATGCCAAGACCTGGCCGGGAATCGAACCCGAATCCTCGGGGTGAAAGCCCAGTACGCTATCCACTAGACCACCGAAGCGGCTAGTTTTACTTAAGTAAACATCAAAGCTTTTATTAAGCGTGTCCGGTCTGAAATAAAAACAAATTATGGTGCGACATTAAACTAAAAAAAATCAAATGTACAGCTGGCAACGAATACATTCTTTTTGTTTTTGTTTTAAAATATTCCCGAATCGTAAGTAACTTTTATTTCTAATTTGCTCAACTAACTTCAGTCAGTTCAGTTTGTGGTCGTAGTTTGTAAAAACATAAAAAAATTTGAAAAATTACATTTTCAGTCATTTTAAATACCCCAAACCTTGGGATTGAAGGAATAACAACTAATAAAATTTCTTTAGGTACTACATGTTAAAGCGGAATTTGATAAAAATAGTTAAGCTTAATTTTTTTTACAAACAATTGCTTTAAAAACAGTTTTATATAAAAAAAAATACGTTATCAAAATCAGAACTATTGTGCTTTCAAAATGTAAAATTTCAAAAAAAATATTTTAGTTTAGGATGTAACAAGCGCGCCAAAATGAATCTTTTACACTTGAAACCCAGCATTAAAAAAATTAAAATAAATTTCAAACTATCAATAAATTGTTTTGTATCATTTGGTACCAAGGCCTATATTTTCAATACGAGTGTTTAATTTTTTTATTATTAAAAATTTACTGATATTTTAAATACTAAAATCAATTGATGATAAGAAATTCGTAATACCTAACAGCACTGAATAAAAATTCTCTAGTTCAAGAGTAAATGGAAAATAATCAAATTTCGCATGTTATTTGGGCGTTTAATAAATTTTGACTAGATTTTGAAAAAATAAATTTGTTGTTACGTTTTTGACAAAAAATGTTTCAAACATAAATTTAAAATCTAAATAGGTCCAGAAAGTAACATTTACGCTAAATTTTCACTAAAGTTTTTTACTCTTCAGCCACATTAGTAAATAAATCTTTGGGAAAATGAGTTATTTGAGCTGCCATCATGATAAGAACCAGACCAGGGTACATTAAGTGAGCGCCTATCTTAACTACTAGATCGATTGCAAACGTGAGCATATTAAAACACACACACACAAATTATATATATATATATATATATATATATATATATATATATATATATATATATATATATATACAATTTTAATTATAGATTAATTATAAATAAATATATATATATATATTTATTTATTTATTTAATACGCTCACATTCGCAATTTTAGTCCAGACTAATTCAAAATCAACACAAAAATCGACTTTGTTAATAGTTTAAACAAGTTCGTTTAACAAGTAAAATTCGACAAACAAATTGAAAATGGCGATCACTTCAAAACTTTAAAAATTCATAACTTAAAAGTTATAATTTATAACAAGTTATAGGCTTATTACTTCTTAAAAGAAGTAATTTTTTTTTTTGAAAATCTTAAAAATTTTAACATTGTCACCTGCGTTAAAAACTAAATTAATAAAAATTTAAAAAATTCAAAACCTGTTCAAATTATGAAATTTAATTTGACGGCAGTTTGGGTCACTTCGTATTTCCAATATAACTTAGATATTTAAAGTGCTGATTTATGGAGATTTTAATGATGGTGAAATCAGAATTTTAGAACAAATCAGATAACGTCCACAACGCAAGCGAGATAATTGCTTGACGTGATAATTAATTACTATTTCTTTTACTTTGTAGTGTGAAAAAGTAAAAATAAAGAACTTTAATTACCTTTCACGAAGCGTATTCTAAGGAAGGTGTTTTTGTTCAGAAAATTAAACTGATATAGTGATTTATTTAAGAAAAAGGAGACACTTATCTCGTTCTAATAACAAGATCAGTGTACTGTAATTGGTTTGATTTCTTGTTGTATAATAAGTTGCAGTTACTTAAGAAGTTGCACGTATAACCGGAAGGCTCAGTTACTAAAAAGGAAATAGGCACACACACGTAGGTGTCGTTCAGAGACAACACAGTTTTATTGCCAATATAAGGATTTGGGTGAAAGCACAAGTAGTCGGGTGAAATCGCCGAGCGAAATAAAAACTTGGCAAAAGCTCTGCTTACAAAAGCACACCGAGATCTAATGGTTGACGATGTTACAAAATTGTAATTATACGTGTGATTTAAATTAGCGTTGGTGAATGACAAAATGTACCAGCCATAATGGTAAGATGGCTTGGGACCACTCTTGGGACCATGAACTGAGCGCCAATCCTTTAGATCAAAATGAAAGAATATAAAATACATTGAAATATATTGTATGAAGACGAACTGGGTTGGAGCTAGAATCACTTTAATGGTGCCTAATACGATTTGAAGCAACATTGGCACAATCGTATCGAAAGGATATACACTGGATTTTAACAGCGTTTATACGAGCATGTAGTCATAGGATTTCTAGGAAACACCAAAAGTCTTGGGAGAGAATGGACGACCTTGAACAGAGATGATGTTTGCAGGTCCAGCTAGAAGCTGAACAGGGCGGATCTGCAGAGAATTACGCAGTCATATACACAAAATAGATTTTCACATGACATCCTTTTGTGTAGGATATTTAGTACAGCTAATGAAACAGCTCAGCACATAATTTTTGACTGTCCAGCTTTGGACAGGAAACGATTTGAACCTCTAGGACCTTCGTGGAGACTCAATCTCAGAAATAAACTTTCTTTCATTATCACAAGTGTTTGCACTTTATTCGCTTATAAAGAGGACATTTTAAGAGTGTATAATTAGTTGTATACGTACACACATCACATGATTATAAACTTCTGAAAAACGTTAGTGCTGATGGATTATCTATCTCTTGTTTTTAACTTTTTGTACAGAACGTTCAATCTGAACAAGGTTTTATCTGTAATTTCATCTGCACTGTTTTTCGAATAAATTTTCACGCCAATTTGAATCCATTTGGATATTTAAAACAAAAGAGATTTTACGAATAAGACAATCCTTCCAGCTGTTCAAGAAAGTAATAAATAAAACATGAGATGACACAGTTCCCAAAACGCGTCAAACCGGAAATCCACGCCGGAAAAAGGAAGCTCACCGTTAAAACACATCCTCCTTCGCCAAGTATAATTGCAGTTTTTTCTCGTCGAACGGAATCAATCGCCGAGTTTTTCAAACAATTCAAACCAGATCGTGCCGTTGATAAGACAAAGCCTTCTCACGCACTAATCTGTTCTACAAGGTACAATTAAGGATCTGCAGGATAGATTTGGCAGAGGTCGCCGTGGCTGACCTCCGAGAGAACTTTGTCTTGTACCGAGTGGGACCATAAACAAGTAGCCGAAATGGTGGGCGGTTGCGCTCCTAAATTTCTCTTTGTTCCATGGTCATGATTGATGTTTGCACATCAGCTGATGATTAGTCTTCCAACGGTAATCGGTTAAACAGTTGTGGCAACGTTACAAAATGTTTTGTTGCGTAATCAGGCCTGCCAACTGAAATATTGGGGTTACCAAATGTCAGTTCACAATCTAGTTAGATCACGTGGTATATTGTTTTAGGTTAGTACGCAGTAATTTTTAGATTTACTGAATATAAGTTATACTTTGAAATGTATGCGCCAATCCTACTAAAGGAGCTCGTTTTCAACTTGTTTGAAGACTTTTCTCATGGTAAAAATAATAAAAGGGATTTTTTAATGTCACTGAAAATGATTTATTTATTTACAAAGGGCCTATAGTCTATATAAATAAAATAATTTCGAGATACACACTTCTCAGTGATATGTTAAAGGTTACTAAACCACCACGTTCTGTGTGAATTAAGTGGTTGAAACCTCCAAGACCCTGAGATCCTTGTGTTAGTGGACTTCTAAAAAGACACCGGTGTACTGAACTAGAAGTCCAGAGGCTTAGTTACATAATTGGTACTTTTATCGAAGAGCTAGGGACTACAAAACCTATTTACGTCTGGTAAATAGTGTACAATATAATCTAAAACGTTAATAGGTCATCGAAAAACTGATCTTAAAATTATATAACAAAATTTTTAAGTCAAAAAAGTGATTTTTACTTCGATATTTATCAGTCTTAATGTGTCAAATGTCTTTATTCACATAAAGACATTTCATTTCCAAAAAATGAAATTTTGGAAGACAGTTTTTGTCTAAAATTTAAATTTTCTCATAATTATTTGAAACGCTTTTGATATTTTTGTTGCTGATCAAAATTAATTGGTTACTGTATTCCAAAAAGTCCACGTTTTCTACATTCTACCGTTACAATCTGAAAATAAGTCCACTTTTTCAAAATCGGTTTAGCTTGGCACATAATAACTTATTGCATGATTGGCACATAACTCAAAGCATAACTTGTCACATAACTCGGCGCAAAACTCAAAGTATAAATTAGCGCATAACGTGGCACTTAACATTGCACTTAACTTGGCACATAACTTGGCAAAAACTCGGCACATAACTCAAAGTATAAATTAGCGCATAACGTGGCACTTAACATGGCACTTAACGTGGCACATAACTTGGCAAATAACTTGATAAATAACTCGGCACATAACTCAAGGTATAAATTAGCGCATAACGTGGCACTTAACATGGCACTTAACTTGGCACATAACTTGGCAAATAACTCGGCACATAACTCAAAGTATAAATTAGTGCATAACGTGACACTTAACTTGGCACATAATTTGGCAAATAACTCGGAACATAACTCAAAGTATAAATCAGCGCATAACGTGGCACTTAACATGGCACATAACTTGGCACATAACTTGGCAAATAACTCGGCACATAACTCAAAGTATAAATTAGCGCATAACGTGGCACTTAACATGGCACTTAACGTGGCACATAACTTGGCAAATAACTTGATAAATAACTCGGCACATAACTCAAGGTATAAATTAGCGCATAACGTGGCACTTAACATGGCACTTAACTTGGCACTTAACTTGGCACATAACTTGGCAAATAACTCGGCACATAACTCAAAGTATAAATCAGCGCATAACGTGGCACTTAACATGGCACATAACTTGGCACATAACTTGGCAAATAACTCGGCACATAACTCAAAGTATAAATTAGCGCATAACGTGGCACAAAACATGACGCATAAACTTGGCATATAACTTGACAGATAATTTGTCACATAACTTGGCACATAATTTGGCACGTAACTTGGCACATAACTTGATGAGCCGTCAAGTTTTTTACACATCGATCGATTTTCATTTCCGAATTCCCGATGTAATTTGAATTCGTAAAATACTAATTTAACAGTCTATGGACATTGTCGTTCATATTGAATCTATACATTCTAATTGAATCTATACATATAAGACTAATTAAAGACTTTTGCTGTATCATTAAAAGAAAAAAAAATATTCATAAAATGTAAAAAAGACCCAATTTTCACAAACAAGACCTTTAAAATACGATAACAATATATAATTGTATATCAACAAATAAAAGAGTAATTTTTAATTAATTCCTTCTAACGAATACAATAAATACAGCTGACAAGATTAGCCAACATTTAATTGTGATTTTGATGATAAAAATGTATAAAATTCACAACTTTTAGAATAACCGTATTTTTTTTATTATAAAATAAACTAAGTTAAGATTTTAAAATGTTTATTTAAGTGTTTTAAAATTTGTCGTTTTATGACAATTTGTTTCTCATGACAGTTACTAATTGCGATATTTTAAGCGTATATTACACAACTTATAATTTTTCTTAAAAATGTAAAAAGCTATATTTAAAGTATTTACTGTATAAAATTTCTATGTCAAAAATTCACTGGTAAAAGATACTGAAGTGGATAAGCGTGTATAAAGAAAAATGTAGGAACTTACAATAGTACTAGAATGCTTCGAGCTTGTCGTGTATACATTGCTCAGTACATATATAACTATATATGAAGTGAAAAAAACCGTATTTTTGAATGTCCGAAATGTCCAGCAAGTCACAGATGGCATACAGTCATAAACCATATAATAAAAATACGACTCGATGAACTGTTTTTCAAATATCCTAAATAAACCACCCCACCCAATACCCTAAACTCCAAACGCCTGTGCAGCTCTTACCCTAAACGTCCGAGTAAGGAACGTTTGGGTACTTTCTCTTTAATAATAAAGTTTTGAATTTGATTCTACTGTAATAAAATATAATTTCCATAAAAACTGTTAAAATAAAAAAACGCAGTCTTGCTAACGTGATAAAGTATTTTTCCTTTTTGAAATTGTCATTTTTCCATAACAATCGGAATTAAAATCTGCATATATTAAAATTTAAAAATTTTAAATTACATTGAAAAGGCAATGAACCCTGTCCGTCAAAGTATTTCTCATTTTCAAAGGATTTCAATTTATGAAGTTCTTAATGGTAATTACAATGGTGAAAATGAAATTTGTATTTTCCACAATAAAAATTACAGTTAAGTTGAAACGTTTTGTTTCACCGTAAATTAAAGTAGATTAGTATGTTTCGGAGAGAAGCTTTTGTTATCAAAAATCAAGTTAATTGGTAGAATGTAGTATTTTTTTTCGAAAAATAATTCAGATTGTTGTGCTAAAACCACTGTTATTAAGATATATCTTGCGACTATGGCAACAGTACAACTAACATTATTCGGGAAAATAATTATTAAAAAATGAAATTAAATTAGTTAAGTTAAAATAGCATTTTTAACTATTTTGCTGTAGAAACCATTTTGCTATTTATTAGGTCTCTTGGAAATACTTCTGTTTTTATAAAATCAGGCATTTTTGAATACCCGTAATTTAATCGTGTATATATATATATATATATATATATATATATATATATATAAATAAATATATAAAACAATGAAATGGTTTCGCACTGAAAATCGGTTAACGTAAGCCTTAAGAATGTAAAAGACAAATAAGTGAGGAATTTTTTAGTGCACTTTAATTTGTTTTAAAAAGCTTTATGAAAGTCGACAACTGCCTTAAATCTTATCACAGATCCATGATAAAAAAAAATAATTGAAGTACGTTAAAACATTTTCCAGCGAATATGATACAAAAGTTGAAAAAACCAGATTTTTGGAAAGAATTAATTTTAAACCGCTTAAAAGATTATTGTTTTCCTACACCACACCATAAAGAGAAAAACTTCGTAGGCCGTGTTCAGTGATCAGTGAGTGAGTGAGTGAATATATGTACTGTATGCAATGTTATTTAATTGATAATGATTAATAATGATAATTTTGAAGTGACTACTTCTTAAGGCCTGGGTATGGGTGTATTTTTTCCACGGGGAAAAAATTCAATTTGCCGTCTAGCACGTTCTAACTTTTGTTTAGTGATTAATAAAATTTTTGAAGTGAAAACTTGTATGGTCGCTGTTGGCAAAATATGGGTATAAATATTTGCCTTCGCGTCACACTTGAATCTGTAATGCATACATCACAGTATATATTGTTCTTGTAAATATTTAGACTGGAAGTGACAACTTTTAAAACAGCTGATTTCGCACAATAACTTTAATATCATTTCATTTGAGGTTATGTTTATTGTTTTTGTTAATTTTTAAAATGTGTATTTGATAAATTTTTTTAGTTAAATTATTTAATGTATATGACAAGTATCAATTTTTCAATGCTAGAATCACAAATATATTTATTATTATAGTTAGACAGTATAACTGTCATGTATAACTGTCAAAAGTTATAAAATGTGTAATCATTAAAGTCCCTTATAAAGCACTAAGATACTCAAATTCATAGTTTGTGATAGTTTTAGTTAATTTTTAAGTTGTGTGCCTACAAACACGCGAAATTTAATACGAAAATAATTTTCAAGAGTTACCATTTCCTGCGTGCATCTAAATTTTTATAAAAATAATTACATCATAATAGTGAAAAATTATACAGTCAGGCATGCCAAAAGTAGTCATTCTGTCGGCCAGTCTCGCACTGCCTAAGTTTTTTTAGTCATATTTTTGATGATATTTAATTGTAAAACATGAGAAGTTGATATTACGTTTGAAAAGTTTTTATCAAAGACCTTTGACATTGGAAGAGCTGTAAACATATGATGTCTCAGCAGGAACTCAAATGATCCACAGCAATATAGTTGAAAATCACACTAAAAATGTTAATAAAACAACATTTTTCCACAGATTATATAGCCTACCTTCAAGTTGTATTTCGTTTTTATTACGAATAAAGTCTATTCCCTTGCGTTTTATTCAGCCAATTTAAGAACAGTTTCTCTGCTTCAATAGTGTGAGGTTGCATTAAGGCATATAAATTTTAGAATTATGAATTTTTATCTCAAAAATTGTAAGGTAATTTATCTTTATTTTTTTAAAAAGCTATTATATAAAAATAGGCAATAAACCAGAAAAAGGTCATTTAATGCCAAACACATTGGCCAATCCTACACCACAGAGAGTTTATCCAATAATTTACGAACGTTATAATTATTTTAAAAAATCTATTTGAACGCAATCATGAACACAGATCAACGACTATGAAATGTTACTATAAATTTCGTTAATTGCATTTGTCCGTTCATATTAAATTGTAGAGTTTGAAATTAAAACCCGACTTGACTAAAATTTTATTTTGAAAACTGTAGAAATTGGACAAATCTTAGTAGATTTCATTTCGGGCCTATTTCACTGAAACTGATCACAACAATTGATCTTATTAGTAGCCTGATAAATATGTTATTCAGCAAAATATTTTTACATTTTATAGATAAAACTAAGGACCCTTTCGAAGTTGCGCACTCGTTTGACTGTCTGTCTGTCGTTAACGCACATTTTACTCGTAAACAATGTGACCGAACACTATACCAACGATGGGCACTGCGTGTGGGTAGAAACACTGTTTCGATACACGAGGCTGTGCGACTGTATCGAAGCAGTAATGTTGTAAAGTATCGGAACATTGCTGTTTTACAACCCACGGTCAAGGCACTAAACAATAACATAGTATATAGTAGACACAGGTACCGCACATGGTCGATGCGGCTAAAGCACTAGTCAGTCGCTGCGTCTCTGAACTTGAGCACCTTAAGGTTCTTACACAGTAGTTCTAGCCGCAGTTACTCTTATAAGATTTGCTGTTGTTATTCGAATGTATCGAAGACTTCTTTATCTTTCCTTTTTCGGTTAACGGAGCATCATTTTTGCAACTAAATTGTAATTAATATAAACCGGCGTACACAATAGCCCACTTTTCCTTTTGCATCAACAAAAAATTATTTCAACATATTTTTGAGTGCTGACGATTCGTTAAGTATTATCTAAAATAAATTTGATTTAACGAAACAACGCCGAAATCCCACTTTTCAAGACATAAGCCTTTATCAGACTTATAAATAGACTTATGAATTATGGATAGATTCATCCATATCCCACATCAGGACTCGGAAGTATATTCGTTTTAAATTCAGTTAGCTTCATCTTTTCTTGGTTGAAGATCAGTCAGTTGCACGAACTGTTTTGTTACCTTAACTTGTGTAATGTATCAGCGGAACATGGTGCATTAAAGTCGGCACTCGTACATTCAAAGGCAATTTCATTTTGATTCTGATTGTTGATCAAGAAAACATCAGGAAATATCTTTACTACCACTTCAAGTGCTGCAAATATTTTGGTTTCCCCTTACTGATGGCAGTAAAGTGTATCGAATCCACTAAATGCATGAAAAATAGAAAGAAGGCCTACAGAGTCTTGAAGTACTTTTTTGAATGCAAGAAGGTTTTTGAATAAAAAACGTCTGTAGAACTTTTGCTTCACCAAAGTTTAAAAATAAATTTTTTTTTCAGTATAGTAGAATATATTGACATATCTATATTTTCACAAACAATTGCAATATTTTTAAAATTCATTAATAGACCTACAATTGATTGAGATATTATCTTATCAGGATCATTTGCTGCTTGTCTACAAGAAATGTTGTTTTATAAGTAACCTTATAAATGAAGAAAAACTTTACTCTTATTAAGTCTGTAGATAAACAAATTTTTAAAATATCAGTTTTATACTTGACGTGATCTTTGTCAATTATTGACATATACATTTTAAATTACATACTGACTTTCTTAAATATAGATTAAATAAGTATCACTCTGTGTACTTAAAAGCTATATGCTCTCCATATTTTTTAAAACTTTCAAGGTTTTTTTAAAAGTACATAATACAGTTTTACAAACGTCCTGAGAAAATGAGTGTTTTTTTAATAATATACTTTTAAACTAGGGATGCTTAAGTTGGTGCCTCAAAGTATGATAAAGCTAATAAACAAGATAAGCTTTAATATAAAGCTCTAAACTACATAAGCTGTACAAGATAAGCTATAGACAAGATAAACAAAAACTGCTGTAGATTCGACGCTTTGAGTTACCGTTTTAAAAATTAGCGTTCAACGTAAGAGACTTGGTTCAGACTTGTGTATCATGTTTCAAATCAAAACGTTCGTGTAACGTTCTACCAGTCTAAAAGTAAAGTAACGGTTAGGAAACATTATTATTCGGTCTTGCTTGACTCCGAAAGACAACGGACAGCAATAAAACAATTGGAAAACCGCCAACAGTGACCGTGACAAATATTCCATTAACGATTAGCAATTTAATTATCAGTAGATAATATTGTAAAAGAAGTAACTTTTAACCAGAAAAAAAGTAACCAGAAAAGTAACTTTTTGGTTAAGTTTATCTAACGAATTGTGTAAAATCTTGTGGTAAAAACTAAGTTCCATAAACTTCGAGGGTTTTCATACTTACAGTTTTGTAAAGGTTATGTGGTCTAAATTAATTCGATTCTGCATTGTTTCGTAGAAATTATTTTTTCATTTCATTATTTCAGCCTGGATAATTTTTATTGCTAGTTAAATTTAGAATTGCTTTCTCAATCCATATTAAAATTGCGTAGATCGTTTAGAAGAATGCAGCGCCAGAGTGCTACAGCAGTGCGCATGCGCTCAACTTGACACTAGCCGTAAAAGGTTTGTTTCACTTAAAAAACAGTCATACTATTTTTGTAATTTTTATTGTAGGAAGCTTAGGAGAATCTCAAGGTTACAATAAGTTTATCAATAAGAATCTTCCTATTGATATTAATATTGTTGATATTAATAATTTACTTAATGATGAATGTGATGTTAATAGGCATTGATTTAAATAATTAATTTTTGATTTTATTATTATAACAATTAATCTTGCTACTAAAATTGAATAAATAAAAAAGTAATTTATTCATAGTGTTATTATAATTATTATTCTTACAATAATTCATCCTATGTTGTTAATTGATGAATAAGCTACAATTTTCTTAGTAAGTAGTTGGTTAATAGAATAGATAGATGAATTGATCCTACAATGAGTGAAAGAATACCATTGATTACTGGTGCTTTGTTAACAATATAACTTAGTATTATTAATGTTGCAATTTTTTGTCATGTTGATAAAATTAAACAATTTATTCCTTTAATCTTTCTATAACTCTGATGGGGCGACTCCTAATTTAATTATTAATCATATTATTATAACAATTAAAGAATTTGATTTTATAACTTTTAGGAAAATTAAAAAACATAATTATTTTATTTATATTTACAAGAGTTAATACTTTTGTGTAAAACTATTGGTTTTCGTGATATTTTACATGGAAAATGTTAAAGGCCACCATTAATAAAATAATATAGCACAATATTTTTTTCTGCACACGTTTATAAGGTCAAATAAACAATGCGTATGACAAATCTAAACCCAATATCTTATTTACTTCCAAAGCTAAAATGCGTCTTCGTTAAAAAACACAAAATGGCGGATTGTCTGAAAACGAAACGGTTTAGGAGAAGGGTTCTAGTTATTTTTATGGAAAAAACTCACCCCATAAGATTGGCGGCGCCCTATTTCAGGAACACTCTTTATGTAGGGCCTACTTAATTAAAGTAAGAGATTTAGAGCTGTGATATGTTTATAATAAAATGTGCTTTTACTGAATTTATATAGTTTAAATCTACCAAAACTAGATTTTAACACTGTGTTCGGATATAAAGTAGAATAATGAAAATTAAACGTAAATAATTTAATTCCATATTTAAAAATACATTTTTAGTACAAATTATTCATAGTAACAGTACTACTTTTTATATAAATAGTGCGAATAAATAGTACATTCTTTAATGCATACTTTTTTACATATTCGTTTAAAACTTAACACAACGTAGAAATGGTCAGTTATAATAATGATGTTTGATGACAAATTAGACTTTGCCAAATCTCTACATATAGTAAGTAATATGGAAAATAATATACAAGATGTTATATACTCTATCAACTAAAGCTTAAACTATGAAAGTATACACTTATTGAAGAAAATTATATTTTTTGTGCACTGTTTCCTTGCGTAAGATTATGACAATTAATTTACCCAAATATGTACACAGAAAAGCATATAACTGTAAAAGTAGTTTGGTACAAAAAATATACACTAATAGTTTATTAATTGACTACAAACGGAATGCAAATTACCAATTGAAGGACACTAAGTATATTTCCACCTATAATTTTAACAACCCCTTAAAAAGTGACCTAGAGATCATGATCTGTAAATTATATAGCTGAAAAAGGCTACAATTATTTGTTTTAATAAATACAAAAGTGTAATATTTTAAATGAGGTAATTTAGTATATTGAAATACTTACTAAGCATCAAAACATACTTAACATATTATAAATATGTTAATATTATTAATTACAGCGATTTTGATAATCAGTTCTATGGGTTTTTTTTTATTTAGGGGTGTTAGGGCCTATAGCATTTTTTGGATGGGTAAAAAGCACTGACGTCGCATCACCCTCGAGATTTATAACGGTGAGTCATCGTTTATATATATATATATATATATATATATATATATATATATATATATATATATATATAATATATAAGTTATGTCGTTGGTTCAAATCGATTGGTTTTTAAAAAACTCAAACTTGAATTTTACAAAACCGTTTATTATAATAATTATAATAAATAGGTATAACTCTTATGCCTAGAGATAACCTGTTGTACAGTGTTGTTCACACACTGGATCAGACTCAACTAACTTAACAAAAGCTTTGTTACAATACAATGAGAAAAGCTGATATAGCTATTCTAAGAAATGAACATCTGCTATATACCGTTCGTTGACATTGTTCATTGTCTTAACCTAAATTACACTATATAACTCTTCCATCCCTAAATAAAACTTCCGGGGGTGGTCGAGTGCTGGGTTGACGTTGATCTTTTCCCGAAAATCTTTTAAACACAATATAAATAATCCCCAGGAGAAGACTTCCGAATACGATGAAGGTCCAGATGCTGGTTTTTGTTGTAATAACTGAATGTTGTTGAATTTTTGATATAGCGTCTAAATTAATTTTTTCTATGTCCAATTTCTTTAGATTAATGGAGAATTCTGGTCGTTGACTGGCTTCAAAATGTAATCCAGAGGCATCTAGGAATCGTGGATGACCTCCTCTTGTTGATAAAAAATTGAATCATTGTTGGGACTGATTAAGTAGATACCTTGAAGTGTAGTTGCTGTAGTTTTCTTTTGACTCATAAATTTTAAGGTTTCCTTTTGAGGTAAAATTGCCAAATATTGGTTCATTTCAGGAATCCATATTATTAAATTTTCAGGAATCTCCAATGCAGTATATTTGCAGCTGTCCGTCTTGCCGGATTGTATTATAGATGTTTCGCAATCAAGATTATGATTAGTTATTTGTTCTAATGAGCATAGAGATTTTGAAAGAATTTTATTCTTACAATTACTGTTTAAACCTAAGAGTTTAACCTTACCTAACTTAGATTTAGACATTAACATATATTTTACTCTAGGAATTACAGTTATATATCCTGATTCATATTTGGTTGGTACAGATAACAACTTATAAATATTATAGTCTGTTTCATCTACAATTTCAGCAAATATACTATTTCTTTAGCTCTAATTTTACAACTTACGTCTATTAGACTTCCAATGCCCACATATTTTCTATTTTTGGATCTAATGGTAATTTATTATTACAGAACTGATGATTTTTTTGTATTTCATTGAACAATTCCTTTGTGGAAATTATACTTGGGTGAAGTATACCTAGTTTACAAAAGGTTAGACTACTCTCTATATCTTGTACTAAACTTAACAACATATTAAACAAAATTTGTAATTGATTAAGAATATCTCGGAATTTTTCCAATTCTACAAAATCATTCAAGTTTTTATTTACAACTAGTAATTTGTCACTTAGTTCCTTAAAATTTTCTACAGTTACATTTACTGTCTTATTAAATTCTACAATAATATCTGTACTAACTGAATATTGGGATGAAATTTGATTTTCCATGTTAAACTGATTAGATGTTACTTCTTCTAGCAATTTATGATATTTTTGGCCATCATAGGCATCTAGGTTTCCACTAATGGTTTTTAGTATTGATCCTAACCCATCAATAATGCCCCTAGTTTTCCTAACATTAACTTTATTTTCTACATAAATTATCTCTAGCTTATCTTTAATTACATCTCTTGTATGATTAATAAATCTAAAATAGTTGACAATATTTCTAACCTTACTACTATTATCTGTTACAAATTCAATAACTCCATTTATATTTGCTAAGCAATTAGCACAATTTACATTAAAATAATTTCGTACATCTTTATAGTAAAATTCGAGATTACTTAATTGAGTTAAAATTTCTTCTAAAGTAAAATAATGTACAAATGTGTGATATGATAATTTAAGTTTTGCTAAGCCTAGATCAATCGGAATCACGCCTGGATTTTGCGTGATCGCCTTTATTTCGGCTGCTCACGTGGTGACTCACTGTAGGAAGAGGAGGGACCTGGAACAGGTTTATAAAAGGATCATTAGATTTTGAATTTTACTGATTTTCCTTGGTCTTTTAATTTTTGATAGGTGGATTTTTTGTTTGGTGTTAGGGTGTCTCCCTTTAATTTTGGCAATTTTTAATTTTGCGTTTACTGAAGTAACTTCTTTATTATATTTGTTTTTAGTTTTATTTTGTTTCTGTACAGTTTTGAGATAAACTTCAGATGGAATTTCGGGTACTAATTCTCTATTGATATTCCTTTTAGTTAAAATATTTTCCTTTGTATTTTGGTTTGTTTCTCTAATAATTTCATTCAAATTTTTGTGTCCTTTCTTTATGGGTGGTAACGTAATCATTCATAACTTGTCTCTCAACGTCAATATCCAAAAGTGAATTGGAATTTATGTGTCCATTTAAAATTTCAAACGGAGTTAATTTCGTTACAGAATGTATACTGTTGTTGTAGGCGATTATTGCAATTTTACTTTACTTTCGATTGTTTCATTTTTAAATTCAGATTGGTTGTTTAGTAATCTTATATGTTCTATTGGTGATCTTTCTCCCATCCCATTTGATGGTGGATGTTGTGTGCTTATGAAATGAATTTTTATTTTATGTAAATCCATCATTTCTTTTACTAACCTGTTATTAAATTCCACGCCGTTGTCTGCTATTATAACTTCTGGTATGCCATGATGAGAAAATAAATCCAAGAATTTGCTGACTATTTCGACAGCCTGTGCACCTGCAATACAATACATCTGTGCATATCTAGAGAAGCTATCAACAATACTTAGAAACATTTGCTTATCAAGTGTAATACTGTCCACGTGCATTATTTGTAGTGGTCTCGTAGCTGTTGGTGTTAAATTCATTTCTAGCTTTAAGGGTATCCTCTCGTACTTTGTTTTTAAGCAAATGTCACAGTTGTTTACAAAATTTTGAATATGATTTTTTATATTTGGCCAATAGTATCTTCTTTTTATTTGTTCGTATGTTTTTTGAATTCTACGATGATTGGCTTTCCCTACGTGATACTTATGATTTCCTGAACCTCTTCTTCATCGGTTATGTCCACTAATTTTGTGATACATTTAATTAACCATAGTTGCGAATTTTTAAAGTGTCTGGCTATGCAAGTTGCAAATTTTTCATAAATATCGTTTTCAAAGTATATACTATATTTTATATTTGGTATTAAATATTGTTTTACAGAATTTACGGCATCATTATCGAAATTATTTTTAGATATCTCTACAATGAATCTTGTTTTACTGTTGTTAAATAATTTTTGTATTTTTACTTTTTTAGGGTTATAGTTTACAAGAGATATTATGATATGGTTTTTTCCAAAATTAACGGGTTCATCCAAAATTGGCATTTCAATCACTGTGTTACCTTTACAATTTGAATGTAACGTTTGGTCGTTATCTTCTGCTGCTGCCAAGTCGACTAAGATATCTTCCGTTTCGTCTATATTATCTAACATCGATTGAGCATCGTCTACTTCTGGAAGTCCTTCGTCTAATTCCGGAAAATATAAGTTTACTGATTCTGCTACTGTTTGCTGAATGTCTTGATCGGTCGTTGATCCTGAGTTCACTGGACTGGTATCGCTAACGTTTAGTTGTATTCTAGAAAGTGCGTCAGCGTTTTGATTTAATTTGCCCTTTTTATACACTATTTGGTAATCGTATTCTTCTAATTTAAGTCTCCACCGAAAAAGTTTAGAATTTGGTTCTTTGACTGAAAAAAGCCATTGTAAAGGTTTATGGTCCGAATAAATTTTGAATTTTCTTCCGTAGATATAGGGCCGAAAATATTTAGTTGCCCATACTATAGCAAGTAATTCCTTTTCTATTGCCGAAAAGGAAGTTGACTTCGCTATCACTTAATGTTCAACTCGCATAGGCCATAGGTAAATCAGCTCCGTTTTTATTTTGGCTAAGCACTGCTCCGATCGCAAAATTACTAGCATCCGTAGTTAAATTAAATTCCTTTTCAAAATCTGGATATTGTAACAAAGGTTCATTAGATAATATATTCTTGCAAGTTTCAAAACAATTTATATAATTTGGATCATCTATTTATTTGTTGCACCTTTTTCCAAACAGTTTGTAAAAGGTTTAGTAATTCCAGCAAAATTTTTAATAAATATCCTATAATATCCCAATAAACCTAAAAATCCCTTCATTTATTTGGTGGTTTTTGGAACTGGGTAGTTTTTAATTGCTTTCACTTTATCTGAATTTGGTTTGACACCTTCTGCTGTTACTAGGTGACATAAATATGATACTTCTTTTCTAAGAAATTCGGTTTTGTCTAACTGAATTTTAAAATTTGCTTTCCTTAGTCTGTCAAAAACTTCACTAAGTCTTTGTATGTGTTCTTGGAGACTGGTCGAATAAATTATGACGTCATCTAAATATAATAAGCATGTTTAATTTTGAATTCCCCTTAAAACATTGTTCATAATTCTCTGAAATGTGGGAGGACTGTTTTTTAGACCAAAAGGCATTCTTAAGAATTCGTAATGTCCGGTTTCTGTTGAAAATGCTGTTTTTTCTATACTGTCTGGGTCCATTTCCACTTGGTGAAATCCTGAAGCTAAGTCCAATGTCGAGAAATATTGAGATCGTCCTAATTTGTCTAAAATATCTGTTATGTTTGGTAAAGGAAATTGGTCATCAATTGTTTTTGAGTTTGGGCCTCTGAAGTCTATTACCAGTCGAAATTTTTGTTTACCGGAGGCGTCCTGCTTTTTAGGTACAATCCAAACTGAAGAGTTCCACGGGATTGAGAAGGTTGAATAATTCCCTGATTCAGCATATCATCAATTTGTTTGTTAACTTCGTTTTTATAAATTTCTAGATATCTGTAGTTTTTCGAATATACGGGAACTTCATCTGTGGTTCGAATTATATGTTTTATTTGATTAGTGAAGGTCAAGTTATTTCCGTCAACATGAAAAGTATCTGCGTACTCTTGTACTAATTTAGTAATGGCATTTTTTTCTTCCGAATTTATGTGTTCTACTCTAATTTTTGACAAATCAAAAATATTTTTTCGACCTTTGTAATCAGTCATATTAAAATTAATTCTATTGTCCAATGTTTTTGGTTCATAAATATTGTAATTACTTAGGGGTTCTAATTTAAATCTTTCATTTATAATCAGTTTAATATTTCTTGTTGTGTTGTTAGTAATAGGACAAAGCGCTTCGCCGTTACGTACTGTTACTAAACATTTAGGAATTTCTAACCCATTTATTTGTTTATATGTTAACACTCCTTCACCGTTATTTATATTATTTACTGAAATTTTCATAATTTGACTGGTTCTAGCTTGTACTATGTAACTTGAAATTTGTTGTTTAACAGAGTCTGTTCATTTTTGTGATACGTCTTCTTCCGTGTTAAAATAGTGAATAGGAATCTTCTTACCGCACAAGGTTAGTTTCTTTCTTCTTTCCATTTCACCCTCTTTGGGGTACGCTGAATCAATCATTTCTTGCGCGCTGTACTTTTCTTTGTTCCCAGTAGCTCTTCATTCTTTCTGATCTTCTTTTCCTCTCCTCTTCCGAAATGACAGGTTTAGGTCTTATTTTGGTTTTATCTTGGAATCTTATTCTTTCGTCCTTGGTACTTATCTTAGCAGTTTGGTCAAGCAGTGAATTTTCTCTAATTTTTAATTCTATTAGGTCTTTTTCAATTTCTTTAAACCATTTCGGTTTTGTTTTACGATTATGGAAAAAATCAAACACCTGTTTCGTCAATCTATTGAAGTTCATTCTAAGAAGATGGCCGTAAAAATTTATTCTTCTTTTTCTCATAGTATCTGACACTTTTTCAATTTTCTTATAGAGGTTTATAGAGGTTTATTTAGGTTATAGAGGTTTCATTTCTTATATATACTACCTTATTATCCTGAAATTTTGTTCCTATAATTTTCTTAAGATTTTCCTTTCCGTTATTTCAAGCTTTTCTATCTGGCCTATGCGATTCATGGTTAATGTTTCTGCTGCGTACAGTGTTTCCGGCTTGATCACTGTTTTAAAATGTTTAATTTTGGACCCCCATGAAAGGGATTTCTTATTGTATGTTTCTTTCGTCAATTGGAAAGAATATTCTTTCGTCAATAAACTAACAAGGTTAGTTTATTATTTATAAAATCCAAATTCATTCCCAAATCTTTAATGTTATCCAAACCTAGCAATAGATCAAATTGTTTATGGAAGTCAAAAAGGTAAAATTTCATTGCCTTTTTAAATAACAAAGGTAGTCTACAACTAAAGTTTTCTCTTGAAACGCCATGTGCAGTGGTTACTTCAAATGGTTCTTTAATTATACTTGTTTTATAATATTCTAGACCTAATGATTTTCTTATAAAAGATCGTGTACTACCTGTGTCGATTAATATTTTAAAGTTAGTATTCGGATCGTAACTGATTGTTATCACTCCTCAGATTCATTATCGAAAATCGGTTCCTGAGTTGGTCATCTCTAAAAAATTATTCTCTTCGGATTGTGAGGTTAAATGGTTATCTTCACAGTCTTCGTCAGTGTGGTTGTAGTCAAAACATTGTTCTTCCGAATTCTCGTATGTTACAAACATATCTAGATCTGGTATAGTTTGTTCAACGCTGTTACCGCTCGTTTCAGTGTTTTGTCCTGTCATTTGAAAAAGTTTAGAATTTTGTCCATGTGTTTGTCTAGTAGAAATACTCATAGGAGTAGGTGTATATGTTTTGTTTTGAGGTAATAATTTAGGTTTTTGATTTCCATTGTTCATAAACGGACTTCGCTGTTGTTGACTGTAGTTAGCAAAGGGAGGTTTATAAAAAGGATTAGGTTGTTGGTATGTTTGTCTAGGAGTTTGGTTAAACTTTGGTTGTTCAACATACTCGTATGTCGGTCTACGTACAAAATTATTTTCTGAGTTTTAGGAACACCTATATGCTTGTTTGGTTGTGAAAACATTTTATTACTTTTAAATTGAAAATCGTTCGTTAGCATGTTAAGTGCCTCACCCAAAGTTGTGGGATTTTTCGTTCTCATAAGAGAACCTAATGGTTCCTGTAGCCCTCTTAATAAAACTCGTAAAGCTAATTTTTGGACATACTCGCATAGTACCAAATGGTTGCCTACTTCTTTATTTATAAAATATGCTATTTGCAGGTTTAACAATTTTTGTATTCTGTCATAGAATTTAAATGGTGATTCATTGACTTCTTGTTTTAGTTCAGCCATTTCGAGATTTAATGTAAAGCAATCTCTTTTGTCTGAATAACATGATAAAAGTGTTTTCCTTACATCTAACCAAGCATAGCTATTAGAACTTACAACTAATTCTAAAGCAGATCCTTTTAACTTAGTTAAAATCGTTGACATTAAATATTCATTTTGAAAGTCTTCGGGATTATTAGCTACATAAAATTTAGCAACTACTTTGTTACAAATTGATATGAATCTACTTAACGTTGTAGGTTCTCCGGAATATTCCGGAATCATATCTAGATATTCCTTCTTTAAAACAGGAGTTGCCATTGCAATTTTTTTTTAATTTAATTATTACTTAAAGTTAAAATGTTATAAATAACTAAGGATAATGTATAAAGATTCACAAAGGTTATTCTTCTTTGTATTACTTACAAAAAAAAGCTGATATAGCTATTCCAAGAATGAACATCTGCAGGATTATATATCGTTCGTTGACATTGTTCATTGTCTTAACCTAAATTACACTATATAACTTATATAGTGAAAAAAAACTTATAAATATGAAAAAAACGTATATTTATTAACTGACGTGATGATTATAACATTACAAGAGAAATATCTTGCATATGACAATTTAACTTTAATAATCATTTTTGGAGGTTACGAGTGCCAATTGGTATTAAAACTAGATTAATGTTACTGATTTTAATGTAGCCTACAAATTTTCAAGTTTTTATTTTTGATACTACATTTAATTTTACAGTCAAATATAAAAACCAAATGCACATAATGTTTATTGCAGAGTTAATGTTTACAATCTCATATTTTCTAAATTGAACATTTCAAAATAATAAAAAGGACTTTATTTTGTTATTTTGTTTTTCTAACAAAAATAGATTATTTAAAAAAATCTATAGTTGAGTCAAAATAGTATTATCTATTAACTTTCTAATGTCTATAAAATTATATGTTGTCTGTACACTAGGTACTGAAAAATTATTTAGATTTATATATTAATAATTTTACAATATTATGAGCATTTATGCTATTTTCTATAAAAATTCTATAGCTATTGTCGGCTAGTCACCTGACTGCCATGTTTTTTAAGTTTGTTTGCTGATATTTTCTAAATCAAAGTGCGTAGTAATATTGCGACTTTGCGCGGTTATGGATCCTTGTGAAAGTTTTTACGATCACAGTAATAAAACTAAGAAACACTATATTCACAACACATTTAACGGAACAAAATGAAGAATACCCATTTCCATTTACAAAGGATTATCATTACAAGTGATTCAGTTGCCCTTTCAGCAATTTCATATTATTATTCAGTTATTCAACACATTATAATTCCACTATATGTACGCCATCTTGTGCGCGCACATATTACTATAACATAGACTGCAGGTCGTATTCACCATGTGTGTTTTAGAACTAGTTTAATTACATACTGAAGGCTACCCTTTATAGGATGAGTACAACGTGTACAGTTAAACAAGATACATTAAACTTTTGATATAGTGGAGCGATATCTTACGGTCGTGTACTGGTGACTTCAACGGTGGGATAGCAACGGTGGTCAGTGCTTTTAATTGAAATCTCCGGCCTGACAAGTCCGATTTATGTAACAGATTAAACACTCCTTGTTTTGTTTCTAAGTTCATATCTAGACCCCGCTAACATGCAAATCATGTATTTGTCTTGTTGTATATTTCCTTAAACAATTTCATCTGGATATTATCTTGAGTTCCAGATAGAGTTGAAGTAGTTGACCTGGTGCGCAGGTTCCAATTAATGATAGCGTTACTGCGTCAAAGTATCAGATATTTCGCTAGCGATTTATCAAAACATATGGAAACGTTCGCGAATTATTTTTTTTATATTGAGTTGCATTGATATAATTAATTAAAAGGTTGTGAAATCTTTTAATATATAAGAATGTCTTAGCAAATTTAACGTAATTGACAACTGAATAAATGATATTAAAAAATATGATCATACATATAAGACAAAATAACTTTGATCATTTGATCATGTCCACAGGATAAATAAAAATCGACTTCCAAAATAAATTTTAAAATGTAATGCACATGGTCGCAAAAAAGAGAGAAACCGAGATCTAGTTGGAGAGAAGGATATGATGAGGAAGTGAGAGAGTGGACTGGATCACGATCCTGTGGAATGACCGGGAAAATGGAAGCTAGGAATCAGATTACGTCTTATAATGTTTTAAGCCAAAAAGAAGAAGATAAAACTATAAAATTATTGTTTTGTGGTGTTATATGTCTATATTATAATACAATAGCGTTACCCGTCGCGGCTTCGCCCAAGATACTTAAACTTTTTCAGTAATATAATAATTTAGAAACATAAAAAAATATATTAATAAAAGCGTGATCATCTAAACTCATGATTATTTTACAGTGAATATGAAAAAATATTATAATTTGAATATGTTGTTTTATTGTCTTCAAACGTGTTCCATTCGAATTTAAGAAAATCTAATAAAAAATATTTATCTCCAATACAAACATTTATACCTCATTTATATTTTTGTCCTTTTAGGGGATGAATTCGGGTGGGAATGCTGAATTTAGTGTATCATAATTTGTGTTTTAGAATATTTTGTTTACTTTTAAGAAAAGCCAATAAAAAATATTTTTCTCTAATGAAAACACTCTTATTCTCCAACTATACCACTTTTTTACATTTTTATTCTTTTAGGGAATGAATTCGGGAAAATGTTGCAAGTAAGTGTTCCATTATTTGTGTTTCATAACATATTTTTAGAATAAACGATCCAAAACAAATATTGTTTTCAATGCAAAATTGTATACCCCTTTCTACATTTTCTACCCACTTTTAATCTTTTTAGGGGATGAGTTTTTGGAAATGGTGAAAAATATATTTCATTATTTATATTTAAGAATGACTATGTTACGTTTTAAAAAGGTCAAACAAAAAACATATTTTTCCAATAAAAACTGTTGGACTTAATTTTTACCTCTTTAGGGTTGATTACTGTAAAATCGTTTTTCAGTGCACCCCTACATGTAGTGGTAACTCTGAAATTTTCAAATCTTTAGCTATTATAGTCTCGGCTATAAGTTGATTATTAAAATTTGACTGGGTAAGTAGTTTAATGGCGTTAAATCAATTTTTTGAAAAATTCTGTCTTAGTGCACTTCGACATTGTTGTCAAAAGGTATCCTGAAAATGTCAAGTCTCTAGCTATAGTAGTATAGGCTGTACGTTGTTTATTAAATTTGGACTGGATAAGTAGTTTGATAGCGTTAAAATCAAATTTTTGCAAAATCCTTATTTAGTGCATCTTTACATTTTTGTAAGAAGGTAAAAAATGCCGCCTCGGTGGCCTAGTTGATAGCGTACTGGGCTTTCACCCCGAGGACCCGGGTTCGATTCCCGGTCAGGGCTTCATACGCTATAAATTATCCCATCGTCTGCATTAGCCCCATGTGCACAATAGTCGGACGTTAAAAAAAAAAAAAAAAAAAAAACAACAACAAATGTAAGAAGGTAACCCAAACATTTCAAGTCTCTAGTTATAATAGTCACGGCTGTACGTTGATTATTAAAGTTGGATTGGGTTAAAGTTTAATGAGGTTAAAAACAATTTTTGTGCAAATTCCTTTCTCAGTGCATCTCGGCATTGTTGTAAGAAGGCATCCTGAAAATTTCAAAAGTCTCTAGCTATAATAGTATTGGCTGTACGTTGTTTATTAAATTTGTACTGGGTAAGTAGTTTAATGACGTCATAATCAAAATTTTGCAACATCTTTCCTTAGTGCACCGCTACATAATGTTGCGAAGGGCCTATCCAAATTTCAAGTTTCTATCATTAATAGATTCGGCTTTACGTTAATTCTGTCAGTCAGTCAGTCAGTCAGTCAGTCAGAACAACGCCGCTTATATAGAGAGAGATTAAAACAATACCGTTGCCGCCACAACTACTTTTAGAGAAATAGTGACAAATACTTTGTTATAATTTTTCATATCATTTATTCTACTATTTTCAAACAAATTGCAGTTCACTATACAATGTCTTTCAAAAGTAAATGAAAATTTAAAATGAATATAGCTCAGCTAATTTTGTTTCAGAATTGTATTGTTTCATTGCTTTTTTTAAAAAAAGCGTTGCATTCTTGCTATGAACATTCATTTTTTTAAAGCTTCTGTTTATTCTTTGTATTAGTTTAAAGGTATTCTAAATACGTAATAGATTTGAATTATTATTTAGATAGAATTTATTATTTAATATTAAATCCCACTTTTTTATAAATAATCCCTATACGAGTATATAGGATCAAAGTTTAGGCTATAATTTAAAAAAGTACATAACGTGTAGTAAAATAACATTTTAATTTTTGAAAGACTTAGTATTTGTCATTTGACTCGTTCTACAAGGGTTAAAGAGTGTAGGATTACACTTTAAAATCACAAACGAAAATTAATCGAAAACAGAGAAAACTCCCCACGAAGGGACCTCGAGGGATATTTTTTGTTATACCGCCGTCAATTAGATTCGTGGTTAATTAAACGCTTTCACATTTCAACTTCCGATCAACAATCGAGTTGCAGATTATGTCTGGCAAACAAATCGTACATCTCTTATACTTAATGAAGTGTTTTCACTTACTGTGAGGTATATCTGGCTAGCCTGTCGGTCCGTCACAAAGCTCCTGCGGGTAATTGGAAGGTTAGACTCGGGTAGATGTTATCCGGTGTGAGTTTATTTCCAGAATCTTGGAGAGGGGAGAGGAAAATAGCTAAATTACCAGAAAAACGTGAATTGTAAATTCAAAATATTGATATTTTAGTTATTGATATTGTTAAAATATCGTTCTGATAAACACGCATTGTTAGTAATTTCACAATACAATAAAAAAACATGTTTAACAATATATAATTAATTATCATAATTATTTTTATCATTAAATAAACTTAGTGAATATTTTTTCTTAACTGCACGTAAAACATATGCTGTGAAACAGCGTATAAAAACCATTTTAATTAAAACGTGTCATTAATTCAAATTAGCAGCCCTTATTTAACACCCATAATGTTTTTGCTGCTGTCACAAGCTTTAAGTTTCGGTCCTGTTGTACTTACATTTTTTTTTGTACTTTTATTTGTATATTTTTAGGTGAATTTTTTAAAATATATTAATTTATATTATTAGTTGTTATTACAAAATTAGGTTTGTGTGTGTGTGTGTGTGTGTGTGTGTGTGTGTGTGTGTGTGTGTGCACTTGCGTATTTGTTAATTTTTTGAAAATTAGTGTTATTTTAAGAAAAAATCTTGTAATTACTGTTCAAATCAGAAATTTAAACTTTTAAATTAACTTGAAATTGTTTGATACTAACGAACATTTTTAAGCTGATTGTGGTGCTAATACTAACATCTTGCACAAACACGCTAGTGTTGATTCATCTTGATTCTAAAATCAAGGTTTTAAAAGTGTTTGTGCAAGATGTTTCGTTTATTGATAATTGATTTCGTTAATGTGTGTGGATTCACTTCCATAACGTCAGCGAGACAGTTGCGTGCCGCGATTGATTTTGTCATCGAATCATGCAAATCATTGATTTCACGAATAGTTGTCGGAAATAATTGATTGCTGTTTTTTGTAGGGAAGTTTGTCCCAATAAAAATACGAAGCCAATAAACACTTTTTTTTGACAATGTATATAGTTGTGCGACTGTTCGCCATTTTTTTTTTTTTTTAAGTCATATTTGCTCGTCAACAATGAAAGATTACACCGTTAATAAAACATTTACACCTGCTCAAATAGTTCTGCACTCGATGAAGCGCTTAACTGCAGATTTCACATTTACATGCTAATACTTGTAGCCGATAAATTTAGCAAATCTGCCGCCGATGGGCGCTAATGTATTCTTTGAGCCACGGTAATCTATCGACTAACTGCGGATGCAGAATAGAAGTTGACTTATGCGTGTGCGGGATCCGCTCGTAAATTGCAAAATTATTTTTGCACTATAAATCTGTAACAGATTCTAGTTGAGTGCATATTTACTGTTATTTGGACATAGAATGTATAAACCTATCAGAGATAATCTACGAAGAAGACTTTAATTTATGTAAAGATTGTGCAGAAAATGCAGTTAAACGTTTATGTAAGGTGAAATAATACACGGTTTTGTAAGTTTTTTTAAGAGATAAACAAAATTTATCAGTTTTTCTGAGATCTCCTGAATTGAATTTTTACAAACGTTTACAGTTTGTTTGTAGACGTTTTGATTTTATTTGCGCAAAAGTTAAAAAAGTTCTATAAAGCAAATTTGCAAAAAATATAATTTTAATTAAAAAAACAATAATTTCTGTTACTGAACCAGAAATATAAATCACGCGTCATATTTTCTCTTCCTTTTTATTTCAATTACGATAATTTGTTTTAAACCACGACAAATTGTAATAGCTAGTTTTTAACAACATAACCTGAAACATATCAGTTTATCAGCTTATCAGCTGTTGAATGAAATCAGCTGATCGTTACCGGATGATAAGAAATAACTGATCTTTTACTGTTATATATTTATCAAAATTAAATTAACGATTCATTTCATATATTTACATCAGCCAAACGTCTTCGTTGTTTCCGTTGTGTAGTGGTTATCACGTGCCTCACATGCCCGGTTCGATCACGGGCGGAAACACAGGCAGTTTTAATTACAATTAATTTTTTATCATACTTGTGACGCACAAAATGTATAGAATACTATATCAATTTAAATGTGTGCACTCGCATCACGCAAAATCTAACATCACAACCAACTATAAAACATGATACATCTTTTAAAATAAAGAAATGTTGATATATATTTTGAAAAATTGGTTTAATTAGATGAATATTTAACAAGAAATATAATTTAAAGTTTTGACAAAGCTAAGCTCAGTCGCCGAGTACTAACAATAAATTGCAAATGCAACACAAGTTCCGTTACATTGCGAGTAAGATTTTCGCGTTTGTAGCAAATGTTTATGGTTCAAACATTTTCCTTAGTAGTAAAACAAATATTAAAAATGTATTTTCTTAATTGTTTTATTGTCTTCTTTAGAAATGACCTGAAAACATCGGTTCCTCGCACGTACCGATTGAGCAATAAAACCATTAATATAACCTACTTTATTTCTTCTGAATATTTTTAATTACCGCTCTTTAGACAAATCCCGGAATAGCTTTCGGTAAATGGGCCGCACTATAGATTCCGTTTCACGAAAGAATTAGAAAGTTCTACCTTGTAAAGAAACGTGGCGCTCCATCTATGTCACAGGGCTGCCCGCAACAACAAATGACCGCCGCCACAGGTGTGAAGTTGATGACACTGGTGAAGATGGTATCGGCGGCAGTGCGTGGGGTCAGAGGTGAATCTGCCTGGAAACCGCGTCAGGCTCACGCGGAAGTGCGTACAAATTGGTCCCCGCATTTTTACACGTTGCTTTATACAAGCTGTACTAAAAATAGACATTTTAAGCGGCATCAATTTCAGTAAAATACTCTTCCGAACTGTTAACCCAGTAATATTTGAAAAATGACTTGTAAAGTTATTTTATTCGGAACAAATATGGCGGTCGTTGAATTGACCGACAGAAGTGATAATCACGTAAGTTGTAAAAAATTGATGCTCCAAGAATTTCAAGGCTGGGTTAAGCATTTAGTTCAATGACGTTTACCAACTTTTTAAATAACTAATAAATTTACTTATAGGCCTATGCATAATGTTAAAGAACAATCTTGTACAAAATATGTGCAAGATATAATTAAGTATAACTAGCTGGGCTGGATATTTAGTATAAAGGCGTTAATTATAATTTAAATATATTAAATAATATACTTATATATATATATATATATATATATATATATATATATATATATATATATATATATAATTTCATGCTTGTTTTTTACGTCTATACTTTGAGCCAGTAAGACTAATGAGGACTAAGAATCAGCGTTAACGGTAACGGGAGTAACTGCGGCTCGAACTAAATACCTTGAGTAGTCCAATTTACAGACGCTTATTTTACTCAATTTGTTGATATGTAACATAATAGCGTTAAT
Source organism: Callitettix versicolor (assembly GCA_022606455.1). NCBI lineage: Eukaryota > Metazoa > Arthropoda > Insecta > Hemiptera > Cercopidae > Callitettix > Callitettix versicolor. The sequence continues at coordinate 31,264,185 of CM040187.1, forward strand.
AATAATTTAAACGTTTGTTAATCAAGTGAATTTTTAAATAAATAAATATTTAATACGAAAAACAAATTGCTTAACCGTGACGGTCAAAACCTTACATGCCAGCTTCATTTATCCCCTCCAAAAAAAAAAAAAAAAAAAACAGTCTGAGCAATTTTAAAATATCTCTCCCAAAATATCTAGATTTCGAAATACCAGTGCAAACCTAAATTATTATTTAACTTTTTCAAATCGAAAATATGGTTATGTTCAAATTTTGCCACAAAAAATGATGAAATTTTAAAATGTGTAAAACTGGAATAAATTTTATAAACTTTAATCGCTACTGAAGTCTTAAAGGAGGTATTTTCGAGGGTGTTTAAATAAAATGTCTTTTATTGTCTCTGACTTAATATCGTCAATATCTGATTAAACCATTTCAAGAAAGCTTTTCGAATAGTTTCTGTTACGACCCGCTCCAACCCACACAGGGTGGTTTAATCAAACCTTTTTTAGTCCATTCCAATTGGATAGTTCAAAGATTAACTTCTACTTAATACACTCATTCCCTACGCGGTCTAACACTGACACATAAAGCAATTACATTTACGAGATAGACATGTAATAAAACTATTAATTTTTTGTAATTAATTGTTATATCTTCAATTTACTGCGACGCTGTAATTAAATTTACACGCCTTTTCTAGAACAACGACAAGTTTTGAAAGCTATAAATTAGTTTCGATATAACTACATGGTTAGGCGGTAAGACTGGATATGCACGTGTTGCAATATTGCCTTGCTGATGATAGCAGTGCAGTTCACACATCACGTGTAGACGAAACTGTTGTTTTCGTTACTTTCGTATTCAAAATGTGTTTTCCAGTTTCAAGTAAAAGTTCATTCAAGTAGTACGTTTATGTCTTTTTCGACCATCTGAAAAATATTTACTTTCACTCCATACGATGCATATAAAATGTATTGTGATCATACATCTTAACCTAACCTAACCTAGCCTAAACTTACCATAACCTATATATATATATATATATATATATATATATATATATATATGTATATATATATATATGAGACACTTGTGCATAATTGTGGACAAAATTTCAAACGTTTGACAAAAAGGAAAGTAGGCTATTCAGAACTTGTTCATTATTTTATTTCCCAAATTACTTGAGAACTGCAGTTCACTTTCACCTTCTTTAATTAAGAACCAACATTTATCAAAGTAAAATGTGTAAAACTGTGTAGTGTAAAAGTAAATGTGTAAAAACATTACAGAAATTCTGAATTTAAAAATTGCTAAATTATAGAATATAAACGTAATTTATTATTATGAAATTATACAGTTTTCATTATTTCTTCTAGAAATGTTGTTATTTTCTTGTATTTATCTGCCTTTACTAACTTTTTTTTTAATTAAAAAGAGTTTAAACTGAACTGTTCTATATAGAGTACAGCATTAAATATTCATAATGGATACAATCAAAAACGCGTAAACAAATAAAACAAAGACAAAATAGAAAAAGGCAGGTAAGTGTAATTAGCAAAATAAATATAAACTTTTAGGTTAATATCTTTTCTTTTTCAGCGCAATACAACGGTATAAATTCAAACACTTTAAATTAGATTAGATTAGACAAAATTACTTTTCAGGATGTTTCGATGTTTTACTTCTTTTATATTATTCGTGGACACCAACAGTCTTCTTTTAGAAAACTTACCAATAACTTAAAAAACTTCTTTACTCAGCTTGACCTTTTCCTGGGTAAGTAGAATATGATTTAAGATTATTTTATGTTTGGGAATTAAATACATTTAGAAATTCCACTAAAGTTGCAACGAGCTTACGCTATAAAAGGTGATAGATTATTGTCAGTATTTAGTTTATTTTTCAAATCCTTATTATATAATTTCAATTCATTTCCTTGGTTTTTTATATATATTTTATTGCAAAACATTAACGTAAATTGTATTAAGGTCACAGTAATACAAACAACCGCCCTTTTACGTTTCCAATAAAAAACACACTATTCCTATATTGCAACAAATTGTTTTTAGTCTAATTATTACTGTTTTATAAACAAGTATAAACTTAGAAACATTTTTATAGAACATAAAAGTTTGTGTTTTATGAGTGCATCAAGAATACGTAAAAAAATGTATTTATCTCTTCAGGAAATAGTAAAAAGAGTTTAACGCTGGGTAAATGTTAGAAGTTTAATGTGCGATTTATGTTTACAAAATTACGTGTTACAACTGTTTAAAAAAAAAAATGAAAATTTGTATGTAGAAAGAACTTTAAAGTTTTTGTTTTAAAAAATTGTTCATTTTAAGATTACAATTGTGTCAATGTCGTATAGCGTCAAAACTAGATGTGAGTACTCTCAAGTAAAGTAACGTAGGTAGTTTAGGATCTAATGTAGGTGTCAGCCTAATATTATCAATTGAAAAAGTTTAAGTTTGAATTAATTAACATCAAAAAACAAAACTAATTAGATCATACATGCTTGTTCGGTTTTAAAATGTTACGAAACTAATTTTAAGTTGACAAGTTTTTTGTGTGTGTGTTAATACCAGAATAACAGCTGATTATCAAAACGTAATCAATCTATGACCGCTACAATGTGGAAGTAGATACGGGTTCGGTTTTTTACTCGACTTTCTCTCAATTGCTACTTTTAAATAACAAGTTGATTAACTCTCTTAAATACGCGTTACAGTTACCTTTCTTGTTAGATGAAAAATGTACTAAACCAGTGTTAGCATGAAGGGTGGCCTGCATCGTGACAATTAGCCGAAAGCCAGAAAAGAACTGTTACTAACCAGTACAAACTGTGACAATAACTGTGATTCATACTTGAAATAACTTTAAACGTGTTATATAGGGCTGGGTGTTTATTGACTTTAAGACACTGGTTTCGTCAGACATAGGCTAATGTTAATAAGAGGTAGGATCAAAACGTTCCCGAAAACTTATTGAAAGCAATACAATATGTTAATCTTATTTTGTTTAAAAACACTTTCCTACGGTGTGTACACACTTCTTCCACTGTTCATGCAATTGTTTTGCAAACACTCCTGAAAGCCATTTTTGAAAATTTCCTTTTAGCCATTGTCCATCCTCTCATGCGACTTAGCAAAACGACTTCCTTTGAATGTCACTTTCAGTCGTGGAAACATATAAAAATCCAATGAGCAAGGTCAAAAGAATAGGGAGGATGTTCCAGAGTGGTAAGGCAAAGTGTTGTTTCACCATCAGCGAATGATTATTCCCTGCCCATTTTTCACGTCGTTTTCATCTAACTTGTAGCCGTTTATGGTATTCTCTTACGGTCCTTTCTTAACTGTTTTCCCTTCAGGGATGTGAACCAAGCCTTGGAAATAAAAATAACTCCTCCAACATAACTTTACCCCGGGTTCTGTCAAAGCAGTTTTGTTCCATTCTTAGGGATGTTTTTGATTTCCATTCAGCGACTAGAATTTCTTTTGAGAGTTGTAAAAGAAGCATAATGTTTTTTACCAAAGTATTTTTACCTCTTTCCAAAATTGAAAACGACATTAAAGAGACGTCGTTTTGCTGACTCGCCTGAGAGGATGGAAAATGCGACGAAGCGGCAAAAAGGAAATTTCCAAAAATGGCTTTTAGGAGTGTTTCTTACAGTTGTATGAACGATGGAAGAAGTGTATATGTGCAAGGGGAGAGTATTTTGAAGCAAAATAAGGTTACATTATTATACATATTTTCAATAAATTTTCATTGATAAATTCCGGACCGAAATTTTTGACCAACCTCATATTACGGGAAAGTCAAACAACTTTTATGTCTAAAAAAATCTCTTTCCTTTTCAAAACAAAACTGTTTACATATTCTGTCCCGAGGGCATTGACACGTTTCGGATCATAATCTGTGCTTCAGCAATCTTAGTAACAGATCGTTTAATCTATAATTTAGGCACAATGCCCCAAGGGGCTGTGGGTGCGGAGGGGTCACCTTATATGGCGGTACGTTACGCAACGTCTGCTACTTGGTCTCTGCAATTTGGGCTGCCGTAAACTGCAGTTGATTCGGGGATATATAGAATTGAATTATTATTCTAAGTGTACACAGCTGTTTTGATGACGTCATTCGATGGGAATTCAGTCTGAAACATTCCATGAGTGTAACATTACTGAAGTCAACATTGGATTACGAGAATCAATCGATATTGAGACAAGCTATATAATATTGTGTTTTATTAAAATATGACAGGACCCTGTTTTAGAGTATCGAGTAGCACAAATGTATATTTCTTGGCCGAAAACCATAAATCGTACGATATTGTAAATAGAAATATATTAAAATGAAATGACCTATTCTGACTTTGAAAATCGATAATAAATTTTATTGCCTACATTATAATTGCAGGCAAAGCCGCAACGGGTAAGAGCTAGTAATATTATATTTCTGAAAGTTTGTGTGTTTGTTTGTTTGTTATTCAATCACTCTTTAACCACTGGACCAATTGAGATGAAATTTGGTACAAAAATGGTTTAGGTACCTGCGATAAACATAGGCCTATTCCCGTTTTAAAAAGTGTCATTATACTACTTACCCAGCCCAACATATTTATGTATTATTTAGTTTTGTGGCATGTGTTAACTATACAATAGTGACGTTTTATATGTTTAATTACTGTTTACTGGACCTGAGATTTAGGTACCTGAGATGGACATAGATCTAATCCCATTTTAAGAATCTTAATCCGTGTTTTATTTATTGAAAAATTATTACATTTAATGTTACATTTTCAATTATTTTAGTTAATTTTTTTCAAAACTGACTGTAATTTGTTACTTTGTGTTGAATTTTCAATATTAAATGTAAAAAAATCCCTACGCAGAGTGCAGATTTACGATAAGTTAAAAATTACTATAATTGTAAGTATTTTCTCTTTGCAGTTTTGTTATTTTAAGTTTCATTAGGTCAAATAATCACATTCTGGTGTTTCTCATTTAAGACTTTTCAATGTTTTCGACGCAGAGTGCAGAATATATAACATATACAATTTTATTAGGATACTTTAATTGTAAGGTATTATATGTATTTGTGTAATTACATTATATGAAAAAGTGGTAAATATGCAGTGTAGCATGTCCTGGATTTTTCGATATTTTTGTTATTAAAACGCTTTATTACGTGTCCAAAAGCAAGAATTCAAAATATAAAAGCGCGGAAACCACGAGAAATACGAAAAAAATCGAAAATAAAAGTGACCAACATAACCTCAAAATTGCTACCTCGCGAAAGTCGGTAACGTGTAAAACAATAAAATTACATCTAGCACGGGTTTTTGGTGATAAGAAACCCATTTTTTTAAAAACAATCTCCATAACCTAACTGATATGGTTATTAGGTTATTGTCTAATAACCTGGTGAGGCGTGAAAAAAACTTTACATTTTTTAAAAAGAATACTCCAGAAGCTAACTAACATTTTTGTTAGCCTAACACGGTGATGCATTAAAAAAACCTTTATTTTTTTTTAAAAAAAAGAATACTCCTAACCTAACTGACACGGTTGTTGGTCCTAACATGGTGATGGTGAATCAGGTTTTAACCTGATGACAGTTTTTGCTTCCGTCGTACACGGTTTCAATAAAACGACAATTTTTTACTAATAATGGAAATATTGCCGCACTTCGAACACGAATACGATTCTTTAAAGATGCCATGGTTAATAAGAAATTCGAAAACACGACCGTAATTCCAACCTAAAAACTCAAACAGAGGCAAATCGCAAAGTTCCCAAATAACGATGTTTCGTTAACAAGCACAAAAACAGTAATAAATCATAAAATGTAGTAATGCCTATCAGATTCTGTATCGCGCATGAGCAATAAGTACACGTACATAACAAGAATGCTCATGTCCAGTAAATCAGAGAAGGAATAATAGTATCTTCAATGCAATGTAAACAGTAACATCGTGTGAGTATATTTCCGTAAAAATTGGCTTGAAATAGTATGTATCCTTAAAAAAATGTTTTCTGCTGGTGATCAATTACAATTAATAAGTTACAGGGTCAGACATTAAGAGCAGCAGGAATACATTTGGGAACTCCGTGCTTCTCCCACGGTCAGTTATATGTTGCCAGTTCTAGAGTGTCGAGTAGCAGAAGTTTATACGTATTGGCCAAAAAGCATAAATCTCACAATATTGTATACAGAAATATATTAAACTGAAATAAAGTTATTCTGATTTTCAAAATCTACTTTAAATTTTACTATCTTTAATGTACATGATTGCGGTCAAAGCCGTGACGGGTAACAGCTAGTCGAAATATAAATATGAACCCTAAATGGTCACAATTTTCGTTGCTGCATCCACCTATAATTGAACTAAAATAAAGATCTGGTAAATGCATTTGGAAATTTTCAAATTACAAAGATAATCTTATAAAGTCGTAACAATAGGACTTTATCGCGCTCCTATTACCCTGAACTTGCTCCAACACCTTTACAACCAATCAGCCGTAATTTCCTAGAATTACAAGGGGTCGTAAACGGACCGCAATTTCTTCATTACCTGCGTCCCTTACGTTATCTAGTTTAACAAATATATGTTCCTAATTACGGCCAAACTAAAGTTCCGTCGTTTATAACAAGTATTGTCAATTTGTGACCGCCGCGGCGAGTAAGTATGTAATTCTATTGTTTTGCAAATTGTCCGTTTCGGTTAATGACAGACGATAACTTTTGTCTCAAGGACAAAACCGATTGATTTGAAAAGAAAATCACAGAGTATGTATGCATGCGTTATAAATTTATGGTTTTTAGAGAACAATAACGCGGTAATGACGGTGTAATGGGATATTTTTAGCCAATGTTGTTTTTTTTTTTTTACTTTCCAATACGTGTACGTAGTGGCGATAGTGCAGAACAATCGCTTTTTAAATTTTCACTACAAAAACCAATGTTGATTGTGTTTAGAAAAGTTGATATTTTGATCTGTAAATATATTTCCAGCTCGTATGAATACAAAAATGTTGTTTGTTTTGTTGAAAACCTAGCCCTGGACCTCTAATAAAGAGCAGTCCCGGTCTAGACTTCTAAATGACTTCTTTCATGGTTGTGTGCGCGCGTGTTCGTGTGCATTTGTGTGTGTGTGTGTGTGTGTGTGTGTGTGTGTGTAATGAAACTTACAACTCTTCAGCACGATTGGATGATTAGAAATGTGTTAATTAGCCCTCCAAAGTTTTGACGACTGTCCGTCACACAGAAATAAAATCGAAACTAATACAAATAATTTAAAATTGTAAATAACATAACTTACTTTATTAACGGGACGTAATAAATAAAGTCAGATATTGTCACCTGCAATAAAGACATCTTTTAATCGACTTTCAACAATATTTTACGTGGGACGTAAACAAATGTATTCAGTTACTTGTATCTGAGATGTAATACTTGTAGATACTTCATCACACGATGGCGGCGCGGTCTGTTGGCTTATTTAGTGCTCTAATTGCTTGGCGATGTCGTTCTGGTTATAATTCCATTTAAATCAGTTCATTTCTCTAAATGATATTCATGTCTTTAAATATGTTGTTTTTATTAATTTGTGTTATTCGCGATTTTGCATTTGAAAATTAACAAGTGGTACGATAAGATACTAACACAAGCTCGCGCTTGTGTGTGCGTGTGTGTGTGTGTGTGTGTGTGTGTGTGTGTGTGTGTGTGTGTGTGTGTGTGTGTGCGCGCGTGCGTGTGTGTGTGTGTGTGTGTGTGTGTGTGTGTGTGTGTGTGTGTGTGTGTGTGTGTGTGTGTGTGTGTGTGTGTGTGTGTGTGTGTGTGTGTACATATATAGCCCATATACTTTACTTTGAAAATAACAAATATTTCTTCTTATTAACAAAAATATCTTCTTAAATCGGGTCGGGCGGTCACTAAACGCGTATTGGAGCTACACAGCTGAACCGAGTGGAGCGGAATGAATATGATCGGCAATCAGAAACGGAGTTCAATCAGTTCAAGGAACGGGTTTGAATCTTTCAAAACTAAATATTTAGGCTTCCTGTAACCGATTTAAGAAACTGAAATATTTAAAAACCTTAACCTAGCTAACGAAGAATAATAAGTTTGGAGGCGTGATCAGAATAGTAGGGAAAATGGAGACAGCTTCCTAACCGAACATAGACAGAGTCGAAGCTGCGCCATAGCGGAGCCCACCAAAGCTTCGTTACGCTTTTAGAAATGTGTTCAGTTTTGAATGCATGATCCTAAGAATTCTATTTTATGACTGATTATTATACCAAATAATTAAGCATAAACAACAGTTTTTTCTCGAACTAAGAACCTTTTTGCAGTTAGAAAACGCATCAGACTGACAGATGCTTTAGCCACATCGCCACTAAGCTCTGACGGATGTTAAATATCAGCTGATTGAACAGTATCTATTTACATTTTGTTAATCATTTTCATAATATTTTTAAGTAAATATGACCTATATTGTAGGCGTTTTTCTAATTTAAACCAATTTTTAAAAAAGAAGAAACCATATTTTATCGACTTTTTGAGACCGAAATGGTTAATTAAAAAATTATATCAAAATGTTTACTGTTTCCGAGAAAAGAGGACATACATATAAATATGCATATAAAAATAGCTGCTTTGAAATTGTATGATTTAGTTGTAAATATATCAAATGATTCGGTTCGTTTGCTCGTAAGTAATTTATTTACAAACAATACAAGTGTTTCTGCTAAACAGATATTTCCGCGGATCGCGGTAAGGTTTTTTCCATAAAACGTACTTGTGAACGCAAGTGACGAGGTAAAACAAGTTAAAATAACCCCAACACAGTTTACATCGAGACAATCTCCAAAGATAATGGCTTTTTATACAGCAGGTAACGGTACCGCTAATCCGAGGGAAGATTCCAGTCGAAAACGTGAACACCACGCTCAAAATGTCCGCTGTCAGTCTATCATTATCCAATAGACATTCTAATAACTTGTTGCACGCAGCCAGATCTCAAATTTGGGAGTCAGGGATCATGTCTTGTTATCCCGATATTTTAGGGGATTGTCGTCTTTTACACTTCCCAGTCGTTTATTCGATTTAATTAAGCTACGTGTTACTTCTGTAACGTAGACATAACCTAAAAGTCGTAATATAAAGAAAGCGCAGCTGTTGTGTGTAATCAGCTGTTTGATTAAAATAAAAATAATATAATAACATCACAAACACTGAATGAAACGCTGTGACATTTCAGAAATATGCTGTTTTAGCCTAACTTTTAGTTTATTAGTTTTAATTTTAAAAGAACATAAACATAACCTAAAAGTCAATACAACGAAAGCACTGTTGTGTGAAATCAGCTGTTAGATTAAAATAAAAACAAAAAAATAACATCACAAATATTTATTGAAAAGCTATAACATTTTAGAAAATACTGTTGTAGTCTAATTTTTAGTTTGTTATTTTTAATTTTAAGAAACAAACAAAATCTAAAAGTCAATGTAACGAAAGACAGCTGTTGCGAGAAATCAACTGTTTTGTCAAATCAGCTTTTTGATTAAAATAATATAATAACATCAAAAATCCTGGATGAAACTCTGTGATATTTCAGAAAAAACAGTATGTCTACTTTTAATTTGTTAGTTTTAATTATTAAAAATTATAATTAAATGTGTAAAAACTTTGCGATATATTTTTAAAAAATTGATCAACAACTTTATTAAAATCTTATTTAATTTAATTTTACTGTCGTGATTAAAGCAATTTTTTAAACGTTGACAACATTAAAATATGTTATGTAAGTATTTATAACTCCAATTGTTGTTCAAAGGGTTATTACATAGCAAATTCAATTAAAATGGTATACATTAAAATCCTATATGATATACATTTTGCAAATATAATTTTAAGTATTAAATGTTGCTTAGTTAATTTGTTTATAAAGAATAAAAACATTAATTATAATCACAATCTAAACATGAAATAAACTAAAAAATACATGTCAATTTATGAAGAATTTAACACTGATTTTGTAGGCGTAAAGTTAAAGGTAATCTAAATAATTGTTAAGATTTTAAACGTCCTTTATTTTAAATTGTTTTGTAAAATAGTCAGTGATTTTAAATGTCAACTAAAGAAATAACATTTTTTCGATATGGATTGTAAATTTTACTTTATTTTACTACATTTTATAACAATGTATCAAATTTTGAATAACATTATGTAACTCGGTTTTCGTTCGTGGTAAGTGGGTACTTTGAAAAATGGTTCAAATTTTTGAAACGCTTCTATGACCTTAAACTTTAAAAGTAATATTTATTCATTTCAAAAGATGAAGAGTGAATATTTTCAATTTTATCATTTCGGCAACTAGTAAAAAACACAATCGCAAAAACTTTAATAAAAATTTGAGTTTTCAACTGAGCGAAAAATTCCGATGTATTGAAATTAAAAATAAAAGAAACTTGAATGTAAATTAAATATATATATTTTAAATTAAATATATATATATATATATATATATATATATATATATATATATATATATTTAATTTACATTCAAGTTTCTTTTATTTTTAATTTCAATACATCGGAATTTTTCGCTCAGTTGAAAACTCAAATTTTTATTACAGTTTTTGCGATTGTGTTTTTTACTAGTTGCCGAAATGATAAAATTGAAAATATTCACTCTTCATCTTTTGAAATGAATAAATATTACTTTTAAAGTTTAAGGTCATAGAAGCGTTTCAAAAATTTATATATATATATATATATATATATATATATATATAATTTACTTTTTTCTTTATAGGCCTAATATTGTTCAAATTTATTACACTGTCTTGAGATTTT